>RJWK010010108.1:0-44231 GCA_004363435.1 Platanista minor
AAAAAAAAAAAAAAAAAAAAAAAAAAAAAAAAAAAAAAAAAAAAAAAAAAAAAAAAAAAAAAAAAAAAAAAAAAAAAAAAAAAAAAAAAAAAAAAAAAAAAAAAAAAAAAAAAAAAAAAAAAAAAAGGCTTATGAAGAGTCTATCTTTTAAATGGGGGGAAATACTTATTTTACAATAATAAGTAAAAAAGAAAAAAGGGAATGCAATGCTCACCATGACTATAAAAGAAAGAAGTTACAGTAACAATAGTGGGAATGTGAAACACATGTATAGGAAAACACCCCAAAAAGAAACCGATGAAAATGTTAACGGTGGTAGCCTTTGGCTGGTGCATCTTCAGGAGAGTTTTTCTATGAACTTTCAATTTTCTTGTTTTTTGTTTGTTTGTTTGTTTTGTCTGTTTGTTTTTTCCATAATTTATAACACATCTAGAATGTCTAGGAAAGGAACACTGGGGTAAACACAAAAATTGTGGGTCCAAGGGTCTCACTTATGAAAACATAAACATCATAACCATTATTTTGGCTGTCAGAGGAATTATACCACCTCCCACATCTCTGCTTTTTTATTTTTAATGTGTTTTTGACAGTTGAGGTCAATATAAAAATACCACTGTATACATACAAATAAAGATGATCCAAAATTAAGTTGCTCAGTTCTCTCTGTGATTTAACTCCTTGGCCATTTAACATTTTATATCTGAGTAATGACAAACTATTCCTATTAGCATTGCAAGTAAATTAATTTAGAACAAAATTAAATTCTTGGTTGTTTGAAAAAGGATTTAAAAGTCTGTCATCTAAAGATATGAAATTATTGTTCAAAGGGATATAATTAGAAAATCTGTAAGCACATTTATGTGTAAAGAAGTCATTTTCTTTTAACTCTCCCTTACATGACGCATGTACTAAAATTTGAGAAAATGCCTGGGTTTGTCTCATTTAAATGCTTTTTTTTTTTTGCAGTATGCGGGCCTCTCACTGCTTTGGCCTCTCCTGTTGCGGAGCACAGGCTCCGGACGCGCAGGCTCAGCGGCCATGGCTCACGGGCCCAGCCGCTCCGCGGCATGTGGGATCTTCCCAGACCGGGGCACGAGCCCGCGTCCCCTGCATCGGCAGGCGGACTCTCAACCACTGCGCCACCAGGGAAGCCCTAAATGCTTTTTAAGAGTGTTGTCATTCTGTTTCCGGCAAGCAAAGCTTTACATAAGCCTAAAGATGCAGAAATTCTAAGATTAAAATAATTTAGATTCTGTCCTTGGGACACACTGTTTGTCTAGTGTAAGATGATGGAATGTCGCTGTAGGTGAGTCAGCTCTCGGCTCTGGCTGCAGACTCTGCTAAGACTCTAGTCCCTGGATCTCATCCATTTGTGATCTCCATCAATGTGGTTACAGGGCCACTCTGAGCTAGAATCTGCAGCTGCTGTTCTCCCGTGCCCAGGAGCACCTGCCCTGCAGCGACTGGAGCTTGGTCTACCCATGCGTGTCCTAGTCAGGTGATGTTGGTCTGCCTCTTACTACTGCGGGGCTTTGGGTCAATCAGTGACTTAATTTTTGAGGCAGGAAAACTTACTGAGAATCGATTTTTCATATTCTTTATATCCTGTGCTCACCACTACCTTTCTCAGCAAAAGACTCATGGTATTTCTTGCCTTGGGGTTTTTTTTGCACAAGGAAAGCAGATATTTCCGTGGACCACTTTTTGTTTTGTTAAAGTTCAAACTCTGCTAGAGTCTTCCACACATTCTTTCTTTTTTAAAAAAATATTTATTTATTTGGTTGCTTTGGGTCTTAGTTGTGGCATGTGGGCTCCTTAGTTGTGGCTCGAGGACTCCTTAATTGTGGCATGCCAACTCTTACTTGTGGCATGCATGTGGGATCGAGTTCCCTGACCAGGGATTGAACCTGGGCCCCGGCATTGGGAATGCTGAGTCTTATTAACTACTGCGCCACCAGGGAAGTCCCCTACGGATTCTTAGAAGGAGAAAGGGAGACTCTCTGAGGGCAGCAAGAGGAAAAAGACAAATATACCTGTCACTAAAAACGGGGGTCTGTGGGTGGGAGGATTCCTGAGATCTGAGTAGCCTCGGTGCAGTGGCCGGAGGAGGAAGCTAGTGCTCAGAGAGGACGGCTGTGAGGTGGGGCGTACCTTGACCCGCGCCAACCCCTCAAAGATCCTCGACGTCACAAGTCACACAGAAGCCACGGAGTGGCTCACTCCAAAGGAAACTTTTCTAGTACAGAAAATGGGCATCCAGCAGATATACATGCAGTTGGAAGAGACAGGACAGGACAGGCCCTCTCCGTGCGTTAGCACACTGGGCAAGAACCAGAATCCTGAGTCAGGTCCCTGAATGGCTGAGATGTCATTTCCTGCCATTCTAGTGGAGTCATGCTAGGAGTTAGTTTTAATTAAATTTAAGAAAATAAAATAACTGGACACTTCTTACTCGTTTGAATTTGTGTACATTCCTGCTATGTCTGCCTGAGCTCCTATTTCTTCATCATATCCTGGAGATCAAACACTTGCCTCAGCATCACTGTAAGGATTAAGCCAGGTTAACATGTGAGGGCCTGGGAGAGTGCCTGGGTATATTCAGTAGGTGCTCAAGTGCTGTTGATTCTCTAAAAAAATGTTTTTCCTTCTCTCCAAGATGGACTGCCAGAATGAATGGCAGAAGCTGGTATGAGGACCTACGGAAGGCCTTGGGCTAGGGAATGTAGAGGGGCAATGTTTTTAACAGTAATAATAGTGATGGTTACTTTTTTCTTTTGGTCTATTAATTGGGGACTTTTTTTTTACTTAGGTATAAGTTGATTTACAATATTGTATGTTTCAGGTATACAGTACAGTGATTCACAATTCTTAAAGATTATACTCCAGTTATAGTTATTATAAAATATTGGCTATATTCCCTGTGCTGTACAATATATCCTTGTAGCTTATTTATTTTATACACAGTAGTTTGTATCTCTTACTCCTCTACCCCTGCCTTGTCCCTCTCCCCTTCCCTCTCCTCACCGGTAACCACTAGTTTGTTCCTTATATATGTGAGTTTGTTTCTTTTTTGTTATATTCACTAGTCTGTGTCATTTTTCAGATTCCACATATAAGTGATAGCATACAGTATTTGTCTTTCTCTGTATGACTTATTTCACTAACCTAATACCCTCTAGGCTCATCCACGTGGTTGCAAATAGCAAAATTTCATTCTTTTTTTATGGCTGAGTAGTATTCCATTCCATCCACACAGCACATCTTCTTTATCCATAATGATAGCTAGTATTTATTAAGAACCTATTATGGACTAGGCATTCCTGGACTATAAATCTTGTCAGTGGTTTTTCACCTGTTCTACAGAGCTCGAAGATTCCATAGAATCTTCGAATCTTAGATTCCACAGAATCTTAGGGTTGGAGTCCCATTCCAACCCTAAGTTCCTGAGGGTCTCAGGAACTGCAGTGAAGAGCCAAAGGGAGAGCAATGAGTTCACATGCAGGGCTGCTTCCTCTACTTCAGCTAGATCGGTTTTGCTTTTACCTGTTTAATATGTAGATCCTCTACATGAGATTTTGTTTGAAAAGTAGTATGTCTCTTAAAAATGTCGGAAAACTTCTACAGAGATATTGGATCAATATGGCAATATAAACACATGTTCAACCAGCCTTCCTCCCCTGATCTAAACCCTAAAACTAACCTAAAGGATATATCTATATATCTGTAGATATACAGATATTTGAAGGTCATGTTGACTTACAGGATGAATTGCTCTATCTAAAGGAATCAAAAATTCTGCAGAAACTGCTGAAAGACAGAAAGTAGAACTGGGATAACACTGAAGGAGGAACCCACTGCCCAACACTAAAGAAGAGGGCACCTGTAAGTTGTGAGTCTGGCTTCAGTACTGCTCCAAGCTTGGGGAAAGCAAATACAGGGACGGGAGGCAGTCCCAAACCAACATTCAGTGTGATTTTGGGAGCATTACAGCAGTAGGAACAATCAGGCCGTTTTTCTCCTCCTTCCACCTGTGCTACGCAGCAAACAGCAAAGGCAATTCCAGTGGGACCTCCTGGGCATTATAAGCAGTATAGTAACCAAGAGGTGTGTGTACCCCCAAAGAAAGTGGGAGTTCCCGTGCCCAGAAGACGAGCTACTGATCCACTCAGTCTGGTAGTATGTCCTGCCTCTCCCCTATAACCACAGGAAGCGGAAACATTGAACAGATAAGCACTCAGACACACAGGCAAGGCTAAGAGACAACTGAAAATGCAAACAGAAGGAAAACCGAGCACAGGCTCCAGACGCGCAGGCTCAGCGGCCATGGCTCACGGGCCCAGCAGCTCCGCGGCATGTGGGATCCTCCCGGACCGGGGCACGAACCCGTGTCCCCTGCATCGGCAGGTGGACTCTCAACCTCTGCGCCACCAGGGAAGCCCACATGTATATATTTATACTGGAGAAGTATTAGGGTCTTAAGACTAAATGAGATGGCATATAGGAAAATGCACAGTACTAATTCATCTATACATTCAATTAATAAAATTAATAAAATTTTATTGAATACCTAATGAATATTTATGTACCAGGCACTGTCCTAGGTACTAGGGACATAGTAAACAAGATGGATGAGGTCTCTGTCTCATAAGCTTGCACTGTGGTGGGGGAAGACATAGTGTAAACAGATAAATCAGGTAATTTCAGTTACTCTAAGTGTCATGAAGAAAGTAAAAGAGGCCAATTGGATAGAAAGCGACTGGTTGGAGGGTGAAGGGAGCAACTGCAGAGAGGGTGGGCAAAAGACAGCCTCTTTGGGGAGGGTAACACTGAATAATGAGGAGGACTTAGTCATGCAGAGACGTCTGGAAGGAACAGATAGAGGGAACAGAAAGTGCAGAAGCTCTCAGGCACATAGTAGTTCAGCATGTTTTAGAAAGATGGCAAAAGATGCCACCTCTGCAGACTCAGGAGTGGGGAGCCTCCTTCTCTAAGATGATGGGGTCTTACAGCTGACACAGAGTAAGTGCTTAATAACGAAATGTGTCTTTGCTCAGACACATTACATTAGAAAATGTTTACTACAAACTTAAAAAGAGTTTATAACAAAAAGCTTCCCTTGCCCCCAACTCCAGCCCTGCTCCCCAGAAGCAATCACCCGTATAATTTACTTTTGGTACTTTTGACATATCTTTGAATAGAGCATGCTCCTAATGTTATTTCTTCATGTATCAATTATAGATATTACCTATTTACTTCCTACAATGACAGAGAAGCATTTAGCCAAGAGAATTATGGTTATTTTTCTGCCTCTACTGGTTACCTCTGCACCTATAAATAATAAACTTCTATGTCTTGTCCCTTCATATCTTGACTCCCAGATCATGAGACTGAGATATTATAGACGTAATTCTTTCTGCTGCTTCTCTTCCTCCACTTTTCCCTCCATGTCTCTGCTGGGCACAGCCTCCTATGCCCTATAAACTTTAGTCGTTCAACTCTTTTTAGCAGTTATACAGGGCTCTTCATGCTCTAGGTCCCACCTACTTTTTTCATCTCCTGACATTATCCACTTTTGCTCTACTCACAGTTTTACTGAACTATGTCCCTACAGTTTTTGTAAACTTTTCTGTGCTCTTGTCTTTTTTCTCATGGTCGGGAAGGGCTTCCCTCTGCAATTCGCTGGCAAATCCCATTCATTCATTTTAGCCTACCTGCCACTTTATGAGATCTTCCTTGCTGGATGCCATTTATTAATTAAATACAAAAAGTATTTATTCAATGGCTGTTATATGCAGGGCACGGTTCTAGGTGTCAGGGCTATAGTGGTCCTAGACAGACATTCATGAGCTTGCATTTCAGTGACTTAATAAGCAGACTTAATAAAAATAACCACCATGATGAAGCACACGATGTGTCAGGACTTTCCTAAATAACTCACAAATGCTATTTTAATCCTCACACCTTTATGGGACTTTAAGAAGTTAAATATCTTTCCTGAGGTCACTTCCTATAAGTGGCTGAGCTTCTATTCAAACTCACATCTGCCTAACTTCAGAGGTGTCACTCTTAAATCATACTCATTCTGCAGCTATTACTCCTTGTACACTTCTACCATAACATTTGTCATACTGTTTTGAAACTGTGCATGGAGTTCCCCACATAAACCACAGGACATAAAAGAATTATTTGTGTGACTATTTTTTCAATTTTCTCAGGATGGTACAGAAGTAATACCGTTCTAGAGACACAGGAGTGAAATTAATGCATTACATACAGTGGGTGCCCTTAGGGAATTAGGGATTAACTCTTGAAATCTCAGACTAAGAAAAGCTTGCTCTAAACTGAAGATGTCTTAAGGGTAGAGATACCTGCTGCGTAATGGGTGCTCGATAAATGTTCATTGAACCTGTCATTCAAACCTTTGTAATCAATACATACTGAGTTTTGGGGTTGAAAAGCTATGTTAGTCCTACGTTTGAAGGTGGCTTTGCAGCAGGAGCTAGGCACTCAGTCTTTTTAATAGGATTCCAAGGGAATTTAATTTAATAGAATTCCAAGTTCTTCAAACTTTAAGAGGCAGTAGAATGCAGTGGTTAATTGCACAGACTCTACAGTCAAACTACCAGATTCCAATTCCATTGTTTACCGTTTATACAACAAATTACTTAACATGTGCCAGCCACTTTTATAAGTACTTTACAAACATTACCTGAACTAAACCTAACACCTCCATGTAGCAGATACCTTCACTATTCCTCAATAGTGCTATGTCTCAGTTTTCTCCTCAGTTAAATGCGGGATACTAATGACAAAATATAGGGTATGTAGGATTGAATGTGTAAAGTGCTTAGAATAGTATCCGGCACATAAAAAGTTAGCTATTACCACCAGTAGAGGCTGTGACCATCGGCTTGATGTAACTTAACAATTTTTTCATCTTACGCTAATGTTCACTTCAAGGGAATTATTTGGAATGGGGACTAAATCTTAAGCATCTCCCAGTCAAGTTGGCTCTATGTTTCTAAGGGAAAACCCAGTGGCTGGTGCTGAAATGGAAAACGTAGGAAAAAAATACCTCTGAAATCTGTCCAGTCTTCTGCATCTGCTCAGGCATCTCCCAAGTCCACATTATTGTCACCTCTTGCTGGGATGCCTGCAATAGCCTCCTAGCTGGTTCAACGGCATTCTCCTTGGCTGCCTCTATTCTCTGCTCCAGATTAACCTTTTCAAAACACAGAGGCAAATTGTATTGTATAGTGTGCACGCTTACAAGGGTCCATTGATTTCTCATTGTTCTTAGAATAAGGACCCAAATCAGTAACTGAGCTAAGTCTTGTGGGATCTAGCCTTAGCCCGTCCCTCTCCGTGGTATCTACCCACCCCAGGCACATCAGCCTTCGTTCATTGTTCAGCAAATATTTGTTTGATCACCATGTATTTATGGAGTCATCGAGGATACATCAGTGACAAAAAGAAACACAGTTTTTGTACTCATAGAACTTACCTTTAGGAGGTAGGAGAACTACAATGGCAACAAAAACCAGACGTATAATAATTATTATAAGAAATATAATAATTGCTGGTTGTAAAAAGTAGGAAAATGGAATTGAGCCCACAAATTAAAAAAGAGGGTCATTTGAGATAAGATGGACAGAAAGCCTTCTCTAAGCAGGTAATATTATATAGATGAGATGTAAATGAGGAAGAGAAGTGAGCCACATGATGAATGGGGAGGAGAGAATTCAGGTGGACAGAACCCATGCAAAGGTTCATATATGCTGGAAACAGCCTGGTGTGTTTGAGGTACCCAGAGTAGATCAACTCACTGCACAAAGGTAAGAAAGTGGGGAGTGAGATTGGCTGGTGCCTGGTCCTGTAGGGCCTGGTAGGCCATTGTAAAGAGTTAGGAAGTTTTTTCCCTCTTCTTTTTATTTTAGAAAAGCTCCAAGCTGTTTTTAAAAGTTGAAAGAGTGGCACAATGTACATCGCTATACCCTTTATTTAGATCTACAAATTATTAACTATTTGCCACATTTGCTTTTTTGGTTCTACTTTCTCTGTTCTTTTGTTCTCCTTAACATCTTTCTATTTTGTTTTGGTTTTATTTTTTCCCCAAATCTTCTGAAGGTAAGTAGTTGCAGACACTTTGATGCTAATACTGAAGCAAACATATTCCCAAAACAAAGACATGCTTCTACATAGTCACAAATTATCACACGTCCAAAATTTAATACTGATTCAGTATCATCTACGTTGTAGTCCATATTTATATTTCCACAAGTGTCCACAAATTGTTTTTTGCAGTTACTTTTTAAAAAATCTATGAACCAATCAATATTCATGAATTTCATTTAGCAACATCTGTCTCCTAACTAAAGCAATCCACCACCTTTTGATTTTCTCTTTCCCGAACACTGACATTTTTGAAGAGCCTGGGTCTGTTGTCTTGTAAGATGCTCTATCTTCTGATGGTTTCCTTGTGATTAGATTCAGGTTAAACATTGCTGGCACAAATAGTACCAGGTGATAGATAGTCCCATTACTGGTGATGTAGTTTCCCCACTTGATTAAGGTATGTCTCAAATAAATCTCTACATTGTAAAGTTACCTTTTCCCCTAATTAAGAGTTAATCTCTAGGGTGATACTTTGAAATAGTGTTAATATCCTGTTCCCCAACAACCTTTTAGCCAATGGTTTAGCATCCTTTATCCACTGTTTTAGTATTCTTTGATAAGCTTTATCTATGTCAATTTTTACAATGGGAGTTGAAATATGGGGAATATTTTATTATTCTTTTTGCATTCATTAACTGGCATTCTTGTGTAAAGAGCTTTTCATTGTTAGTCCTTTTCTCCCCCATCCACCCCCCTAACGAAGGACTTAAAAAATTAAACCTGTTTTAATCTGTTACCATCATTATTCTTATTCTTTTTGATGTTCAAATTGTTACAAGCATGGTTAGTGGAAGCCCCTTTAGGCCAGATCCAGTGTCCTTTTGAAATGACCCTATTAATCTCTAAGGACTTCTTTGCTTTCTGACAAGAATGTTCTAGGCTCATTTTATAATTTCCCTGCTCCAGTCCTGGAATCAGCCTTTTCTCCAAGGAGTACTGGTTCCTTTCAGGGATAAATGGTATTTAGAAACCATCTGGGTGGCTTGGTCCTAGGGGTGCTCATTGTTACTGGGGTGCCAGGGCTTCCAGGCCTTCAGGCCCTCCCAGTGGACCCAATTAAGATAAAAAAAAATAATAATAATGTCATTCTACTACCAACTCAAATCCATCATCATGGGGTTCTTCCTTACTATCTATCATACCATATTTGTTATTTTCCTTCTCCCATAGTGAGAACCCTGGTACCAAACAACATGAATATATTTACTCCTTTGCTTTTTCCTATAACACATGTATAATAGATTCAAAATTACTAAACCAATACCACTTTCAACATCAAACCTACTAAACCAAGTCATTGATTTCTTTGCATTTCTTTTGCTCTTACATTGGATCCCACAAGTCCTAACTCCAGTATATAGAGTACTACGTTCAAGTTAATTGAACAAGTTCTTTTTCTCTGTGTGGCTATGCTGACAATTTGATATACAGGTAAGTTCATCTCTTTCTTTGTGTTAAATTTTAGGGCTTGCTTTTATTTCCATTGTTTTAGATTTAATTTTTTGAAAAGGCAAAACTCTTTCTTTAAAATTTATTTTATTTATTTTTGACTGTATTGGGTCTTTGTTGCTGCACATGGGCTTTCTCTAGTTGTGGCAAGCAGGGGCTACTCTTCGTTGCAGTGCTTGGGCTTCTCATTGCAGTGGCTTCTTTTGTTTTGGAGCACAGGGTCTAGGCACACGGGCTTCAGTAGTTGTGGCTTGCGGGCTCTACAGCGCAGGCTCAGTAGTTGTGGTGCATGGGCTTAGCTGCTTTGCAGCATGTGGGATCTTCCCGGACCAGGGATCGAACCCATGTCCCCTGCATTGGCAGGCAGATTCTTAACCACCTCGCCACCAGGGAAGTCCTCTATTTTTTAAAAAAGAAGTTTATTCAGAGAGCCACACTCCCATCACTAATCCTTGCAAGATATTCCCATCCCCTATAGATAACCATTTTCAACTAATTTTCTGTTTTATAGTTTTTGTATTTCTATCTTCAAAAATAGGCCAAAAATGGGTGTGTGGGTAGACTCTCATTTGTCCTTCTTGCTTACACAAAAGTTAGCATACTTTGTATATTCTTTTGCACCTTTTCTTCACTGAACCATATAATATGATTTTATTCTAAAAATTCATTCAAGGGCTTTAAGCTAGGGACTGACAGGATCATTTCCATTTTAAGATTGGTTTCGTTGCCCTGTAAAGACTGGAGAACAGGACCTGAAGCAGGTAGACCAGATGGGAGGCTGTAGTGGTCGGAGCAATGAAAAGGGAAAGGAGTATTTATTTCACTTATAACACAAAAGTACAACAGATACTTTTATGAGCTGGATGAGAGCGGTAAGGGAAAAGGTGGACTCAAAAATGATTCTTTCTCATGAGTAACTGGGTAGATACACGGTGGTGTCATTTACTGAGACAGAGATTTGGGAGGAGAGGCTTTAAGTTTTGGAATGAAAAATCAAGGTCCCATACTGAATATGTTAAGTTAGAGATGTCTGTTATACATCCAAGTGGAGATGGTAAGTGGATAATGAGATATTTGCATTTGGTTGAAGTTCAGAGGAGAGGTCTGGGGAGGATAAGGAATTTAGGAGTTATCAGTATAAAGATATTTAAATCCATGGGAGTTGATGAGTTTGCCAAGAGGAATACTGTAGAGGAGAGAAAAAGGTGGGGGAGAGGGGAAGCTCAAAACCAAGCTCTGGGGATTCCCATAATTTAGAGCTTAGGTAGAAGAGACAAAAAGGGAGACTAAGTTGGGCAGCTAGTAAGGTTAAGAGTAAACAAGGAAAGAATGACCTTTTGCTGACCCAGAGGCCAAGAGAAGTTTCAAGGCTGAAACATTTAACTGTGTGGATGAAACAAACTGTGTGGAATGCTTCTGGGAGCTAGAATAAAATAAGACAGAGAATCCATTGATTTTTGTATAGTATTTATCCTGCCCCTGTGCCTGATATTACATTCCCTATGCTTGGAGTGCTTACTCCTCTCTTTTTTAAACCTAGTTAACACCGAATGACCCTTGGAGATCCAGATGAAACATTATTTGCTCAGGTTCCCCTGTGACATAGTCTTACAGCTCTAAACATTTCTTTCAAACCACTCAGTACAGTTGTAATTTCTCAATTATTTGTCTTTGCAATTTTTTCTCAATTATTAGAATATAAGCTCCTGGAGGGTTAGGGTCTGTTTTGCTAGCTCTCCTCCACTGTTTCAACTGACTCCTAGCCTAGTGTTTGGCACATAGAAGGTTTTCAATAAATATCTGTTGAACATAAATAAATGTAGCACCTGGAGCTGGAAATCAGTAACAGCTAGTAAAAGCAATAAAGGCATTATGAGGTACGGCAGGAAAGGCAGATTCTTAATTATTAGAATATAAGCTCCTGGAGGATTAGGGTCTGTTTTGCTAGCTCTCCTCCACTGTTTCAACTGACTCCTAGCCTAGTGTTTGGCACATAGAAGGTTTTCAATAAATATCTGTTGAACATAAATAAATGTAGCACCTGGAGCTGGAAATCAGTAACAGCTAGTAAAAGCAATAAAGGCATTATGAGGTACGGCAGGAAGGGCAGATTTAGGAGTAGAAGTGCTTGAAGGAGAAATGGAGACTTTGACACAGAGGCCCCTAAAGACTTAAGTTCCAGCCGGAACAGTAAAACACAGTTTTATTCTATCTTTCCTCCTTTCTTCCCTTTCACACCTACTTTCTCTGTTCATTTTTACTCCTGGTCCTGCATCCTCTTCTCTACTCCAAACTGGCTCACCACAAATATGATTGTTTTGCGGATAAAGAAGGCAAACTGAATAAGGAGGCAGTGGGAAGTTAGAGAAGGGGGAGGTTATGGGAAATATAAATATAGAATAAGGAACACAGTAAGCTCATCAAGCCAGGTCCTATTCTACAAATGCTACTAACCAAGTAAAAGAGTCAAAAATAAGATCACATGTGAGAGGGTGGGTCTTGAAGTCATTCAGCTGCGTTTACAATCTCAATTCCACCATTAACAGCTGTATGCTTTTGAGCAAGCAAATTACTTAATCATTATGAACTCAGTTTCCTCAAAACCTATAAAAGGGGCAAAATAACAGTACCTACCTAACAGGGTTGTTCTCAGGATCAGTACGACAATCAGTTTTAAATGCTCAGCACCATGACTGGCATAAGGTAAATGCTCAATCAACGTTAGCAGTTACTTTTCTTTAAAATGAAGTACAGCAGGGAGAGATGGCCTAAGTAGTAAATACTTGTCATATGACTGTAATAACACCGCATCAAAAGAAGAGGATCACTTTTAAAGAAGCAGATAAGATGTACTGGCACTTACATTTCGGGCACTACAAAGACCTTGCCTATGCATGGAAGATAGACTGTCACAGTTCAGCGCCTCACGCACTGTCACAGTACAGCGCCTCACGCCGGTAGTTGCTTTATATTTTCAAAATGGCAAAAACAAAAAAACAAAAAGAATGCTTTTGAAAATCTTTTCTGGGAAAAATGTATCTCGTCCACGAAGGCCGCTGTGGACGACAGGTAGGATCATGCAACGAAGGAAATGACCCTCCGAGTGCGGGCAGCGCTCATTCTAAGTGACTCTCCCGATGCGGAGCCTATTCCGGCCCGCAAGGACAAGGCCCGCCATTCGTTGGCTGGTCCCTAGTGTAGTCGCGGGGCTAAGTGTGGCAGCTACCTCACCTCTGGGCCTCCGCTACGTCTTTATTGTCTCCAGGATGGAATCCGAGATCCGCGCCGCCGCCAACAGAGGGTGATACCCACCGCAGCCCCGAGGCATCGCCCTACCCAGCCCGGTAAGCAGAGCCCCAAGGAAGCTCCGCCCACTGGCCGCTCACCAGGCCGCTTCCGCCCATTGGTCGCCCGGCATTCCGAGACCCGCCCCCAAATTTGAAAGCTTCTCCCGGGAGCTGGTGGGAAGCCCACAGCTCTAGCCGGCGGCGCTCCGGGGCGTCGTTCCGGAAGCTCCGCCCACTCCCAGCGTTCCGTTTGAATTTGAAAACGAAAATAACTCGGTGCTGCTCTCAGGTTGGGCCGGCAGGGCAACGTTTGCAAGTGAGGGTACGCGAAAGGAGGTGAGGGACTGCACACATACCAGGTGAGGTGAGGAAAGGTCTCAGGCAGTGTGAGCACCTTCCGACGGGGCTCGGGACACCCCTGAGGTTACTCTCAGGAACTGGGTTGCGGAGCAATGAAGACGCCTGTGCCACCGGGTGCGCTTTTGGCGGTTGAGCCTTTGTACTCTTGTTAGGGTTTAAATCTGGTCTCCGCCGCTTATTGGCTGTGTGACGCAAGGCAAAGTCTTTAAATCTTTCTGGGCCAGTTTCCTCATCTGTAAGAGGGGGTAATAATAGAACCTACCTCTTCGGGCCCTTATGAAGATAGTGATAATATGTAAACCTGTTAGAAAGTGCCGGTGTATAGTAGGCACTAAGTATTTGCAATCATTAATATTTTTATTATTGTTGCTGCTGTTAGTGTTGAGGATCAGGCGTCCATTGCCAAATCTGGTGTCTTGAATCCCTAAGGTGAGCAGTTTGCTTGGCAAGTGAGGTGCTGTTATTTGGGAGGGATGGGGGCTCTGTGGTGGCCGTCTCTGCAGTTATTTACAGGCTGCTGCCGGTGCCCGGGGCTCGCCCTTCTTGGGCTTTGCAGTGCTAAGCGGAAGGGGGTGTGTGTGACGAATGCAATGACTGCTGTCATCCTCCAGTTTGGGAGGTTTCCCCCATCTCTTTCTACTTTTTGGCTCAGTGATTCCTGCCTGGTGCAGCTCTTTAATATTCCTTACTGAAGGACTAATTGACAAAAGGTCATACCTTATAGATTAGCTTGTTTTTAATCCCCAACGTGATCAAACTCAGGTTTGTTTTTGTTCTTAAACAGTGTGTACTTTTTAATTAGATGTCCAAGACCCGAGACTTCAGCTTGCAAAATAATGTAAAGGACTCATCAGTTGTGAAGACTTTTTTTGAGACTATATTTTGTGGATGACATTCAGAAACGTCATTCAGTAGCAAATTTTATTTTTCATCAGTCTTCAACCATGAAATCGCACTGGAGAGAAGATAAAAGATGCTGTTTCTCAGTCATGGGAACAGCCTTCCGAAATGAGAAATGAGGTCTTGAACCTTGCTGTTGCTAAAGATAATGTCAGAAAACAGTAAGACCAATTTTTTTTTTTTTTTTTTTGCAGGGAAGATTTTATTTATTATTATTAAGCCACATACAGGGAGTTTTTTATCACTACATAAATCTCTGAATTTGTTGTAGGGGATACAGAGTAGTATAAGACAAGGTCCTTGCCCTCAAGAAGTTTCTAGTCTAGTTAGGGAGGCCACGCATAAGTAGAAGTTAACTAAAAGTACAGGAAGTGATAGTACATCTCATTAATTTTATAATTGTTAAGAGGCAGTTTATTCATTGAAAACTGAACATATGAGCACGTATAAACTACTGTACCCTTACTTTTTTAAGGAGGTACAATATTCTTTTTAACTTAGTAATTTCATAAAAGATTTATCAATGTTTTTTTTAACCAAAAATTAATTGAAGGCAAAGATTGAAGCTTACCTTCCAGTTTCCTGGGCATTTCTATGAAATTTGAGTTATGAAATGTCAAGCCAGTACTTTCATATTTTTGCACACTTTTCTCCCATATTCTAGATCAGTGATTATTTTTTATTCTGTCAGATACCTTTTTTCTTAATTTTCACCCATAAATTGCATGTTTGAAATACTCTATCAAACTGCATTTAAGTAGTTTTCTCATTTTGATTACATCACTGATTATACAATAAAACCAATAAAGATATTAAACTTAATTGTATGATTGGGTGATCTTGTAGTTTGCTGGGTTTTGTTGAAGGTAAATGTGTAATTTCTTTAACTCTTTTTGCAATTTAGGAAAAACAAAACCAAAACCAGTTGTATTGAATTTGGGGGTTTCAGGACTGATCAAGGAAAAAGATACACTGCAAGGTGGCAGTAACATACGAGGAGCTTTACTGGGGTAGCACTTTGACAGGATTGCCTGCTTGGGAAGTTGCCCACAGCATGAGACTTTCCAGAGACTGGAGTGAAAGGCCAGTCACGTAGAAGGGGAAGAGGGTAAGGGAATTGGGGAGGGGTGGGGGTAATTGGAGAAGGAGCTCTGTGTAAGTGATATTGCTCAGCAGCACAGTAGGGAGTCACTATGTCAGAGAACTCCAAAGGGTAGCAGTGGCTTGGGGTCTTATAGTCCTGGATTTTATCTGTGGCTAGCAGATGGTTGGGTGCAGTTTCATGGGATGTGGGAACCAGTTGGACTCTAAATGGCTAAAAATGAGCTAATTTTGGCTATATGTAAAGCAAACAGGTGTGTAAAAATTTGAGTTTGACACCTCAGTGGGTTTTTGAACTAATGATCTTGGCCTGCTGTGAAGAAGTAAACAATGCAGGGCCAGTGTACAGGGACCATCTTTGGCTCATTTATTTAACCCCCATGGTTGCCCATTACTAACTACCTTCTTGAACCAGGAACTCTAGCGGGCAGTCACTATTCTGAATATTTCATAATATTCAAAGAATAGAGTGCTCTCTTCATTTCTCCCTGGTATTGTGCACCTAGTAGATTCTCAGTAAATATTTTAATGTTAATATTTTATCAGTGAAGGTTACCCCTAAGTTTACCTTTAAATTTAGTGACTTGATGTTTAATTTAGTTGTAATAGTTTACCGATGCATTCTTCCATGTTCGCCTTAATTTTTAAGACCTGTGATGTATCAGGTACTGTTTTGAATATGTTCGCATAACGTTATTTCACTTTTTACTTGCATTATTTGGAAGAATTCAGTTGAAAGTAATTGTCCAGATTACTGACTCCTAATTGCTAAAACATTACAAAGTCTGTAAGTAACATTCTTCAGATGACACTAAATAAAATAACACGAGGTTATAATTTACTCTGCCCTTACTGTTTGATTTCTGAGAGGATTTCAGGCAAAGTCTGAATGTTTTATACTCTCTTACTTTATGGGTTACCTTTACTCATGAAATCTCTTTGGCTGAATCTACCCATAGGTTGCAGCACATGAATGGTAGTGGTAGGCTGTATCCAGTATTATTTGATTTAAAATCTGTAAATAATTGTCTTTTGTCTTTTCCATGGGTCATCATGTTATAGATGAAATAGTCTAATGTTTTCCTTTTTGAAATGTAGTTACATGGCAAGAAGTAGTGGGCTGGACTCAGACTTTATGTATAGCTTATATGCTGATTTATTAAGGTTATCTAAGGAAGTTACTGTTATTCTTGCAGAATGGAATCTAATGTAAATCAAGATGGGGTGCCCAGACCATCTTATGTTTTCAGTGCTGACCCAGTTGCAAGGCCTTCGGAAATAAATTTTGATGGCATTAAACTTGACCTCTCTCGTGAATTTTCCTTAGTTGCTTCAAGCACTGAGGTAAGTACAAGAAAAGTATTATGTTGATTATCATGATTGAATGCAAATGGGCACACACACACACACACACACGCACACGCACACGCACACTTGTGGCCAGGTACAACTAGAGCAGAGCTTTCCAAACTTTGTAGGTTTAAGGCAAACTTCTATCTCAGCAATTTTTTCATGGTGCCCTAAATACATTAACAGTTCCTTTTCACATAGTAGGTGCAGACATCTTAATGATTATTTATGCCCTGACCTAGTAGCCATTTGAGAAAAAAATAACTTATGAAATTTTTAAATATTAGTTTTCAATAACCACGGTTACTTACTAATGGGCTATGTGTGCATTTTGGGTGCTGCACAACTTCTTAAGCTTTGGAATCAAATTAGACACTGCCACCTGCATTTCCTGTTCTTCATTGTTTTGGGGTCGTACTTGCTTTTTATCACAACCACCACTGGAAAATCCAGCTTCACTAGGATGTGACATCATCAAAAGGAATAGTGTGATCTAAGGTTGAAACTGAACTTCTTCAAGCTAATAGTTTGTGGTGTTCAACATGTGTCAACTACTGCTGTGGTTCCCTCAGAAATGTAAAATAAAATATTCCACTATGCCCCTAGGAATTGCAGGCCTTAGTTTAAAAAATAATGCAGATTTAAAAAATATTAACTTAGTAGTGTTTAAGAAATAAGTCTTTCTACTACCCTACCTACTGTCACTATGTTTGCTGTTTATAGACTTTTTCTTATACAGTTACTTTCAATCCATTTATATTCTATTTATTACAGATTAGATTTTTTTTTTTGGTTTTTTTGTTTGTTTGTTTTTTTGCGGTACGTGGGCCTCTCACTGTTGTGGCCTCTCCCGTTGAGGAGCACAGGCTCCGGACACACAGGCTCAGCGGCCCTGGCTCACGGGCCCAGCCGCTCTGCGGCATGTGGGATCTTCCTGGACCGGGGCACGAACCCATGTGCCCTGCATCGGCAGGCAGACTCTCAACCACTGCGCTACCAGGGAAGCCCAGATTAGATTATTAATTTCGATGCCTTAGAGAGATGGACTAACCCATTTTATAAAGAAAGATGGAGGGGGAAAGAGGAGTTTAGGGAACATAGATAAAACGATAATAATTATTTAATACCCATCATGTGCTAGGCTCTTTTACTTTAGCTCATTTAATCATAGATAAAGAAGAGAGGAAGGGATAAATGCCTCTTAGTGTATAAATGGAATTATACATTACTAGACTTTTGTGTGTGCCTTCCTTCACATAATACAAGGGTTGGTAAATAATAGCCTGGTTTTGTATTTCCTGTTTTTGTATTGCTTACAAGCTAAGAATGGTTTTTATATTTTTAAATGGTTGAAGAAAAAAAATCAAAAGAAAAATCATGTTTCATGACTTAAAAATTATATGAAATTCAAATATCACAAGTCATATTCATTGGTTTACTTATTTTCTAAGTCTGCTTTTGCAACAGAGTGGCAGAGTTGAGTAGTTGTGACAGACTATAGGGCCTATAGAGCCTAAAATATTAAGTGTTTCTTTACACACAAAAAATTTGCTGATCCCTACTTAGCATGATGTTTTTGAGATTCATCACGCATCATGTGTCAGTAATTTGTTACTTTTTATTGCTGAATAGTAGTTCATTGTGTTGATATGCCACATATCCATTTACAGTTTGATGGACATATGAGTGATTTCCATTTTGGGGCCATTATAAATAATGCTTCTCTGAATGTTTATGTGCAAGCCTCTTTGTGAACTTATGTTTTCATTTTTCTTGGGTAGATACTTAGGAGTAATTGTGGGTCACATGGTAAGTGCATATTTAACTTCATAAGAAAACTGAAACTGTTTTCCAAAGCGACTGTACCAGCACCAGCAATGTATGCAGGTTCCAGTTCTTCCACCTCTTTGCCAACACTTGGTAATTTTATGAGTGTGTAGTAGTACCTTGTTGTGGTTCTAGTCTTCATTTCCCGAAATGAGCACATTTTCAAGTATTTCTTGGCTATTCCTATACCTTCTCGTGTAAAATGTCTCTTCAAATAATTTCCCTACTTAAAAAAAATTAGGTTGTTTGTCTTATTACTGATTTGTGAGAGTTCTTCATGCATTGTAGATACATATCCTTTATCAAATCAATAGTGTCTTGATTAATAGAGGTTTTTAATTTTAAAGAAGTCTAATTTAACTTTTTTTTTCTTTTACGGTGATTTCTTTTGTAAGTCCTAAGAAATCTTTGCCCAAGGTGGTGAAGGTTTTTTAAAACATTTTCTTCTAGAAATGGTTAGAGCTTTTGTTTTAGTGATTATATTTGTTATCCATCTTGAATTAGTTTTTGTGTATAGTTGATGTAGGGATCCAGGTTGATTGGTTGGTTGTCTTTTTTTTTTTTTTTTTAAACTAAACTCCATTTATCTAGTTACTTTAACATTATGTGTTGAAAAGACTTTCTTTTCCTCATTAAATTGTTTTGGTGTCTTTATTGATAATCAAATGGCTGGGTATCCATGTGTGGATCTATTTCTGGATTATTCTCTTTCATTGACCTATTTGCTTATCCTTATGCCTATACTTCACTGTCTATTTCTGTAGGTTTATTAATAATACATGAAATCAGGTAGTATGAATTCTCTAACTTTGCTTTTCTTTTTTAGGAATATTTTGCCTTTTCTAGGTTCTTTGTAAATATATTCATAAATTTTAGAATTGACTTACCAGTTTCTACAAAACAGCCTGCTGGGATTTTTGACAGGGATTGCATTGAATCAATGAATCAATTTGGAGAGAATTGATATTTTAATAATATTAGAGAGTTTTAATACATGATTATGATATATTTCTCAATTTATTTAGGTCTTTAAGGTTTTAGCAATGTTTTATACTTCTTTCGTTGAAGACCAGTGTAGGGGCCTTCAATATCTTTTGTTAAATATATTCTTAAGCATTTCATGGCATTTGATGCTATTGTAAATTATATTTTTAATAGCTTTATTGAAGTAAAATTAAGATACAATAAACTGTACATATTTGAAGTATAGTCTTTGACAAGTTTTGACATAATGCATATGCTTGTGAGACTGTCACTACAGTCAAGATAGTGAATATTTCCATTACTCCTAAGTTTCTTTGTGCCTCCTTGTAATCTCTCCCTCCCATCACACCTCCAAGTAACCGCTGATCAAACATTAGTTTGTACTTCTAGAGCTTTATATAAATGTAATCATAAAGTATGTACTCTTTTCTTACTAAGCATAATTATTTTGAGTTTTATGCATGTTGTATGTATCAATAGGTAATTCCTTTTTATTGTCCATTGTTTAGATATGCCACGATTCATTTATCCGTTTATCCGTTCACTTGCTGATGGACATTTGTGTTTATAGTTTCTGGTTATTATAAACTTTTGTATACAAATCTTTATATGGACATATATTGCCTTTATTTTTTTTCCCTTGGATAAATACCTAGGATTGGAATGGCTGGGTCATTTTTAAGAAACTACCAAACTTTTCCCAAGTGATAATAGCATTTTATATTTTCAGCAGCAGTGTAGGAGAGTTGAGTTTCTCCACGTCCTCACCAACACTTGGTGTTGTCAATCTATTTATTTGTTTTTAAACAGACTATTTTTTAGAACAGGTTTATGTTTATAGCAAAAATGAGCAGAAGGTACAATGATTTTCCATATACTGTCTACCCCCATATAGCTTCTCTCATTATTAACATCTCCTACCAGAGTGGTGCATTTGTTACAACTGATGAATCTACTTTGACACATGATAATCACCCAGAGTCCTTGCTATATAGTTACATTTTGGTTCACTCTTGGTGTTGTACATTCTGTAGGTTTGAACAAGTGTGTAATGACAGGTAGCCATCATTATGGTATCATACAGTGTATTTTCATTGCCCTAAAATTCATGTGTTTCACCTGTTTGTCTCTCCCCCACCCCCAGTAACCACTGATCTTTTAACTGTCTCCAAATTTTCGCCTTTTCCAGAGTATCATATAGCTGGGATTATACAGTAGCTATTTCAGGTTGGCTTCTTTCATTTAGCAATAGGCATCTAACATCTTGTCATGGCATCCTCCGTGTCTTGTCATGGCTTGATGGTTCATTTGATTTTAGTTCTAAACTATATTCCATTGTATGGATGTACAGTATCCATTGTATGGATATTTTTATGTATTGGTATCAGATAGATATTTGCATTTACCTAATGTCTAAAGATGTTGAATATGTTTTCATGTGGTTATTCATTCTTCTATTGAAGGGCATCTTGGTTGATTCCACGTTTTGGGAACTGTGAATAAAGTTGTTACGAGCATTCACGTGAAGGTTTTGTGTGGATGTTAAGTTTTCAGTTCCTTTGGTTAAGTACCAAGGAACGTGATTGCTGGAGTGTATGGTACTAATATGTTTAATTTTGTAAGAAATTGCCAAACCATCTTCCAAAATGGGTGTAACATTTTGCATTCCCACCAGCAGTGGATGGGAGTTCTTGTTGATCCATATCCTCAACAGCATTTGGTGTTGTCAGTGTTCAGATTTTGGCCATTCTAATAGGTGTGTAGTGATATCTCTTTTTAATTTGCATTTTCCTGATGACATACAGTGTGGATCACCTTTTTATATGCTATTTGTCCTCTGTACATCTTATTTGGTAAGGTGTCTGGTAAGGTCTTTGGCCCATTTTAATCAGTTTGTGTTCTTATTGTTGAATTTTAAGAGTTCTCTGTATATTTTGGTAATAGTCCTTTATTTGATATATAGTTTTGCACATATTTTCTCCCAGTCTGTGGCTTATCTTTTCATTCTCTTGACTATGTCTTTCACAAAGCAGAAAACTTTAATTTTAACGAAGCCCAACTTATCAATTATTTCTTTCATAGATCATTCCTTTGGCATTGAATCACAAAAGTCATTGCCAAACCCAAGGTCATCCAGATATTTTAAGTTATTTTTGTGAAGGGTGTAAAGTCTATGTCTAGGTTAATTTTTTTGCATGTGGATGTCCAGTTGTTCCAGCACCATTTGTTGAAGAGACTGTCTGCTCCATTGTATTGCCTTTGCTTCTTTGTCAAACATCAGTTGTCTATATTCATGTGGATCTGTTCCTAGGCTCTCTTCTGTTCCATTGCTTCTGTTCTTTTGCCAGTGCTACACTATCTTGATTACTGTAGCTTTATAATATGTCTTGAAGTTGGGTATTGTCGGTCCTCCAACTTTATTCTTTCAATTTTGTGCTGGCTATTACGGGTCATCTTTTTATTTATTTTTAGTCATTCTAATAGGTATGTATTGGTATCAAATTGATATTTGCATTTACCTAATGTCTAAAGATGTTGAATATGTTTTCATGTGGTTATTTGCCTTTTGTATATCTTTGGAGAAATGTCAATTTAAATCTTTTGCCCATTAATTAAAATTGGATTGTTTTCTTACTGAATCTTAAGTGTTCTTTATGTTTTCCAGGTACATCTGTCTGTCAGATATGTCCTTTGCAAACATTTCCTCTATGGCTTGTCTTTTCATCCCTTAAGTGTTTTTGGAAGAGAAGTTTTTAATTTTGATGAAGTCCATTTTACCAGTTTGTGCTGTTACGTTTTGTGCTGTTTGTGGCGTATCTAAGAAATCTTTACCTAACTCAAGGCCACAAAGATTTTCTTCTTTGTTTTCGTTCAGAAGTTTTACAGTTTTAATTTTATATTTAGGTCTATGATCCATTTGGAATCAATTTTTTATATAATGTGAGGTGTATATTCAAATTCCTACTTTTTTACTGCATATAGATATCCAGTTGTTCTAGCACAATTTGTTGAAAAAGCTATCCTTTCTGTACTGTATTTCCTTTGCACCTTTGTCATAAATTAAATGCACTTGTATGTGGAGGTTTATTTTTGAATACTCTATGTATTCTGTTTCATTGATCTTTTTGTCTGGCTGCCAATACCCCACTGTTTTGATTACTGTAGCTTTAAAATAAGTGTTGAAATCAGGTGGTAGTGTTAGCCTACCAAATTTCTTCTTTTTCAGAGTTGTTTTGACTGTCCCAGGTACTTTGTATTTCTCTGTGAGTTTTTAAATGAGCTTGTCAGTTTCTACCAAAAAAAAAAAAAAGCCTCCTCTGGTTTTGATTGCAATTCCATTGAATCTATAGATCAGTTTTGGAAGAATTGACATACTAACAACATTGAGTCTACCAAATAATGAACAAGGTGTATCTCCATTTATTTTGGTCTCCTTTACTTTCTCTGAGCACTGTTTTTTAGTTTTCAGTATATAGGTGTTTCATATCTTTTGTAAGATTTTTCTCTAAGTAGTTCATAATTTTTGAGGTTATCATAAATGGTATCGCTCTTTAAAGTCAACTTCTATTTCTTCCCAGCATATAGAAAAACAATTGATTTTTGCATTTTGATCTATCATGCTATGTTGCTAAACTCATTTAATAATTCTAGTAACTTTTTTGAAGATGTCAGATTTTTGTATGTAGATGTTCATGTTGTCAGTGAATAAAGATGATTTTATTTCTACCTTCCCATTCTGGTTGCTTTTCCTTTTCCTCCTCTTCCCTTTCTCTCTCTTCCCAGCCCTTCCTCCTCTTTCCCCACCTCCTTTCACCTGATTACATTGGCTAAAACCTCTAGAACCTCTTGTACAGTGTTGAATAGAAGTGAGACAGAAATCCCTGGGTTGTTACTCATCTTGCTACTCATCTTTGATTCAGTCTTTCATCATTAAGTATGATGTTAACTATAGGTTTCTTATAAATGCTCTTTATCAGGCTAAGGAAGTTCCCTTCTATTCCAGTTTGCTAAGAATTCTTATTATGAATGGATGTTGAATTCATATATCAAATTCATGTCATCATTCAAATGCACTTTTTTTGCATCTATTAGAGATAAAAGTTTCTTCTCATTCTTTTAATGTTTCTAAGTACCCTAATTGATTTTTGAGTGCTAAATGGACCTTGATTTTCTGGGATAAACCAGTTTTTGTTAGGATGTACTATCCTGTTTTACATATTAGCTAATATTTTGTTAGGGGATTTTTGTCTCTTTTTTATTCTGACAGAGAACTTTTATCCAGAGTATATTTAAAACAATTACACGTTAATAATAAGAAAATAAACAATCTAATAAAAATGGACAAAAGATTTGAACAGACACTTCACAAAAGAAGATATTTGTAGGGTCAGTATGCACCTGAAAAGGTTCTCAACATCATTAGTCAAAAGGGAAATGCATAAATTAAAACCACAATCAGATACCACCCTCACACCCACTAGAATGGCTATAATGAAGAAGACTGCCACACCACCCATTGGTGAGCATGCAGAGCAACTAGAATGTTCATCCATTGCTTGTAGGAATAGAAGATGGTACAACCACTTTGGAGAACATTTTGCCTCTATCTTAACTAGGGATATTGTTTTGTAATTTTTTTCTGAGGATATCTTTGTCAGGTTGTGATGACCAGGTTATGGCAAACTCAAAATTCGTTGAAAAGTGTTCTCTCTTCCTTTATTTTCTTAAGGAGTTTGTCTTTAATTTGTGTGATTATATCCTTAAATATTTGAGAGAATTTACCAATGAATTACCAGGGTTTGGAGTTTTTTTGTGGGATTATTTTGTTTGAGTGTAAATCTAATTTCTTTAATAGATACAGGGTTATTCAAATCGTCTAATTCTTGTGTCTTGTTTGGTGAGTTGTGTTTTTCAAGTCATTGTTTCCTTTTTAAAAAAAACATTAAAACATTTATTTAAAATTATTTTTAAAAAAATGAACTAAGCTCATTTCTTCATCAAAGGAAGCTGTAAAGAGAATGCCATACAGCAAAAAAAATTCTAAGTGCATGATGGAATTGAGCATTTGGGTTAATAGACTATTCTGGTTACTTGTGATTTATTCTACACTTCTGTGTTTTAGTGACTTAGAGCCTTGTTATTTGTATTGGTTTTAAAGGTTAGGATATTATGGCAAAGAAGCATATTGTAAACTTCAAGTATAAATATAGAAGGCAGAGGAAATTGAGTCTTTTGTGGTATTTTTGTTTTTTTAAAAACAGATTTGTTTTTCTTTAAACATATAAAATGGTTAAAAACAGAAGAGTCACTGTTTGCCTAGAGGTTTTGTATAATCTCAGATTGTTTTATAGCAATCAGCCACTTTAAAAGCCATATTTTTTATTTTTAAAATATTTTCTCCTTTTAAGGCAGACAGTTTGGAATCCAAAGATTATCTCCAGGTTTGTCTTCGAGTAAGACCATTCACACAGTCAGAAAAAGAACATGAGTCTGAGGTTTGTGTTGAATTTAATATTATGTTTTACTTCCATGAAATGGGCAAAATACCATCGTTTTAATTTACTTATTGTTAGTTTTTATTTATTTATTTGTGTTCTAGGGCTGTGTGTATATTCTGGATTCACAGACCATTGTGCTGAAGGATCCTCAAAGTATCCTTGGTCGGTTAAGTGAGAAAAGCTCTGGGCAGATGGCACAGACATTCAGTTTTTCCAAGGTACGTACCCATGTGAAACAGAAGATTTTTCTTTTCAGAAAAAGAAACTTGGCTTAGGGTAAATTGCTACCTAATTGTATATAATGAACTATATACATCTTGTGCTTATGAAACTTAGATCTTAGGTACTGGTGTTTTTTTCTCAATGGTAGGACTCAAATTTCAGGTGTGTAAATATATAATTGGAAGTGAGAAAATCTTTGTAGAGTTCTTGCAATCTTTTTTTGGTGGAGGGAAGTATCCTTTTCAAAATCTAGATGAAAAGTTGTTGGTTGGGTCAGATTTCTATCTTGAAAGCTTTTTGAAAGTAGTTAAACTAGCAGGTGTATTTGTGGGAATTGGGGATATGGCAACTATTTTAAGAATGAATCTTGTAGGACAAATCTTTTAAATATTAAAAACATGAAAGGGTAGAACTCATTGTGAATATTAACTTGACTATTCTAAAAAGATTTTTTTTAAAAAAAATGCTTATTTAGGTTTTTGGCCCAGAAACTACACAGAAGGAATTCTTCCAGGGTTGCATTCTACAGCCGGTTAAAGACCTCTTGAAAGGACAAAGTCGGCTGATTTTTACTTATGGGCTAACCAATTCAGGAAAAACTTATACATTTCAAGGTAAATAGTTTTATTTTTGCTAGAAAGGAAAAAAGAGGCACTAATAATGTACTTATTTTCATAATACTTCTTATAGTTATGTTTCCATTGCCTAGCACATTCGCTCCATTTTTAATAGTAATAGCATATTGAATGTGTATTGCCAATGGCTTTTAATTCAGATTGACTACTTTACCCATATGTAGAGAATTACATGATGATAAAAACTCAGAAGGGGGCTTCCCTGGTGGTGCAGTGGTTAAGAATCCGCCTGCCCATGCAGGGGACACAGGTTCGAGCCCTGGTCTGGGAAGATCCCACATGCCATGAAGCAACTAAGCCTGTGCGCCACAACTACTGAGGCTGTGCTTCAGAGCCCGTGAGCCACAACTACTGAGCCTATGTGCCACAACTACGGAAGCCCACGCACCTAGAGCCCATGCTCTTGCAGCAAGAGAAGCCACTGCAATGAGAAGCCCATGCACCACAACGAAGAGTAGCCCCCGCTTGTTGCAACTAGAGAAAGCTCGTGTGCAGCAATGAAGACCCGACGCAGCCAAAAATAAATAAAATAATTAATTTTTAAAAAAACCTTAGAAAAAGGATTGATGTGACATAGGGAATTAAGCGTGGATAACCAGGGAAACACTTTATATTTTATTTTACTTTTATACTTTGTGATAATGAATGATAGCCAATCTTAAAGCCTGATCTGAAAGTAAAATTTCAGGTTTTGCATCAGAATAATAGTTGATAAAATGTCAGTTACACAGTGAAGACCAAAATGATGGAAAACTGAGTAATCCTTCAACTTCTCTCACTTTTGTCTCAGCTTTTTACTCTTGCCTGTTAGTGGTGTAAAAGGAGCCTTGGTAGTTCAAGAATGTTTTTTTCCTCTTTTCTTATACTCTAAGAGAGTATAAAAAATAAAACAAAAATTCTTTTCATAGGCACAGAAGAAAATATTGGCATTCTACCTCGAACTTTGAATGTATTATTTGATAGTCTTCAGGAAAGACTGTGTACAAAGATGACCCTTAAACCACATAGGTCCAGAGAATACTTACGTTTATCACCAGAGCAAGTAAAAGAAGAAGTAGCTAGCAAAAGTGCATTGCTTCGGCAAATTAAAGAGGTATGGGGGTATTTTAGTATGTAAAATATACATAATCCTGACCTTTTAGTAGTCTTTAGTTTGTTTCAGCCTATATTGGACTGTTTTGTGGTGCTTGTGGCTATTGTCTTTTCTTTTTGAGAAAAGTATTAAAAGCTTTTTTGAAGTCATCTCTTCTTATTTCATACTGTACAAACAGCAGAAATGTTTAAACAACACAAATGTAAAGGGTTCTTAAATCTTTTTTGGTTGCTGTAGAAACAGCAACTTTCTATATAATGGTTTTTAAAAATTCTTTTTTTTAATTGCAAAAGTAATATGTATACACAAAATCTAAACAAGAGGATGTGAAAAATAAAAGTGGAAATTTCCTGTAATTCCATTCCTGAAGAGAAAACCAATATTAGCAGATACGAACATATCCTTTTTGATCTTTTTCTCTCTGTACACACAAAAAAATCTATGTACAGAGCTTTCTGTATGTGTCTATATATACACACACAAACATAGTCATATATAGTTGCATATATCTTCATGTCTTTTTCTCTATATGTAGGATATGGTCTTTTTTTTTTTTTTTTTTTGTGGTATGCGGGCCTCTCACTGTTGTGGCCTCTCCCGTTGCGGAGCACAGGCTCCGGACACGCAGGCTCAGTGGCCATGGCTTACAGGCCCAGCCAGTCTGCGGCATGTGGCATCTTCCCAGACTGGGACATGAACCCGTGTCCCCTGCATCAGCAGGCGGAGTCTCAACCACTGCGCCACCAGGGAAGCCCTGATCTTTTTTTTTTTTTTTTTTAACAAAAATGAGATTTTATTATACAGACATTCTGTAACTTGCTCTTTCATTTAACATGTCGTAAATCTCTTACTACCTTAATTCACAAGTCTTATCTGTTAGGTTATGTTTTTTCCTCTTTTCTTTCTTCTTTTTAATAGTTTTTTATTAAAAAAATTTATAAAGTATACTTGTCTATTTATTCTTTCTTTGCCTTGTGGATTTTGTGTTATGCTTTCAGACATTTTATCTATTTAAAATTGTTAAAAACTATTAACAGTCTTTATAAATATATTCAAAACACTGATGGGGATTTTCTTCTTAAAGTAATTTAGAAATCAGTGTTTCAAGGTAATAAAATATTGTTGCTCAGTGGAGAGCAAAGTTCGGAATCCATGATTATGGTCTCTGCAAGTAAAATAGTATTTTAACAAAATTTATGGAGATTGGTGGATAATTGCATGGATAATTCATAGAGGAAATTAAAGTCATTAATAATGAAAAAAACTTTCCCTAACAAGTTACCTAGTTAAAACAAAATATTATTTTGCCTATGAAATTATTAAAATTTTAAAAACTGGAGATATGCACCTTTTTTAAAAGTTCTTTTTATTGAGGTATAGCCGACGTACAATATTATAGAAGTTTCAGGTGTACGATGTGAGATACACACTTTCACCTTCATGTATTGATTGTAAAATGTGTCTCTCTAAAGCAGTTTAGCAATACTATACTGAGAGTGAGAACTTTAAAAAAAGTTCGTATTTTCATCCACCAATTCAGATTTAGGTGTATAGCCAAAGGGAACAATTAAATTACAGAAAAAATTAATATATTAAGATGTTTATCTTAGTATTATTTAGTTAAGTCATTTCACATCACATGTCTTTAGTTAGACAGCCACCAAATGTTTACAAATAATTTTTAATTATAGAGAGGAAAAGCTTACAATGGAATAAGTGTGGGGAAAAATATAGAAGGGAATATATTGAAATTTTACTAGTAATTGCCTCTGAGTGGCCGTGATTATATATGATGATATTCTTTTTAATATTTTCTGTAGTTTCCCAAATTTCCTATTATTAGAATGTATTATTTCACTAGGAAGGAAATTAATAGGGGTCGTTGAATTGAGTAGATGAAAGGCAGGTGACTTACTTGGATAGGTAATTAATAAACTGGTTATTTAATCTTAACTAACAATGTTTTTTAACTTTTTTAAAAAAATCTTTTTCAGGTTGTTATGCCTAATGACAGTTATGGTACTCTTTATGGTAAGGTTTCCTTTCTCATTTACTTTTAAAATGTTGATTATTTGAAAAGCTTTTAAGTTTTGAATCACTTCTGGTAATTTAATTTCTTTAATAAACAGTAATACTTGGAAAATGGTACATAACTATATGAAATATCAGTCATTGTAAAGTTTTATTTGGGCTTAATAAATAAGTCCCTTTCACTGGTTGTTAACTTTCATGTTGTTTCGAGAGAGACACTATTTTTCCTTTGTCCTTTATGTTTAATTTTTACATAAAATTATTTTTACGTTTATTAGCGTATTTGCAGAAAAGAAAAGAGATAAGCAGATTTTGGTTAATACAAATATTTATATCTGTTTTGGTCCAAAAAGTTTTTGACATTGCTGGTCAAAAGATTAAGGATACTTAGTTTTTCAAGTCCAGGAGTCTTGATCTATCCTATTGTCTCATTTAATTTTGTGATTATCTTTTTTATTTTCTGTAGGAAGTTTAACAAACTCTTTGAATATCCCAGAGTTTGAAGAGTCCATGAGAGACTGTGAACACGCGAGCTTGAATATGGATAATAATATAAAATTTTCTGTGTGGGTTTCTTTCTTTGAGATTTACAATGAATGTATTTATGATTTGTTTGTTCCTGTCTCATCTAAATTCCAAAAGAGAAAGATGCTACGCCTTTCCCAAGATGTAAAGGGCTATTCTTTTATTAAAGGTATACTAATGAGTATATTTTACTTTATTGCTCTGAAATTCCTTTCTAGGCTTTGTTATAGGAAAGCAGACTGGAAATTGAAAATTTTTATACTAATTCTTTTTTATTTTTTTATTATCTATTTATTTTTGGCTGCGTTGGGTCTTCGTTGCTGCGCGCGGGCTTTCTCTAGTTGCGGCGAGTGGGGGCTACTCCTCGTTTTGGTGCGCGGGCTTCTCATTGCAGTGGCTTCTCTTGTTGCAGAGCACGGGCTCTAGGCACGTGGGCTTCCGTAGTTGTGGCACACGGGCTCAGTAGTTGTGGCTCCTGGGCTCTAGAGCACAGGCTCTCTAGTTGTGGCGCATGGGCTTAGTTTCTCTGCGGCATGTGGGATCTTCCCGGACCAGGGCTCGAACCTGTATCCCCTGCATTGGCAGGCGGATCCTTAACCACTGCACCACCAGGGAAGTCCTATATGCTGATTATTAACATCAAGATAATAGTTTGTGGGCTTTCCTGGTGGCGCAGGGGTTGAGAGTCCGCCTGCCGATGCAGGGGACGCGGGTTCGTGCCCCGGTCCGGGAAGATCCCACATGCCGCAGAGCGGCTGGGCCCGTGAGCCATGGCCGCTGAGCCTGTGCGTCCGGAGCCTGTGCTCCGCAACGGGAGAGGCCGCAGCAGTGAGAGGACCGCGTACCGCAAAAAAAAAAAAAAAAAGTTTGTGCTTTGAAAGTATGTTTTGGTATGTTAATTAAACTGGAAGGTAAAGGGGTCTCGTTTAATGTTGTATTTGCTAGAGTATTATTGATTGGATTTTAGGGGATGGGAAAAGCTGTGTGTGGGGGTATTCACATTATTCTGCTGCTTTGTAACAGTATTCAAACTTTGGAGCCATGTATCAATAAATGTTTCTGTTCCATAGTGCTGTTTTTCCAACCTTTTAAAAATCTCTGCCCCACAGTAGGAAATACATATTAATAACATCATGATCCTGTACCTGCATATGTATATATATGCACATATACAATTGAAAAGTTTCATTAATTATACTTACCCTTACTACAAGGAATGCACTTTGTTGTTTTCTATATTGTACTTCATTTTTACAAAATGCTAGTTTTGACTCAATAAATTTGACTTCATGACTCACAAATGAATTGCAGTCTATAATGTCTCATAGCTAGGTAATTTTCTAGGTTTAATCTGTAGTGTATTTTGTCTTTTTTTTTTTTCTGGATGTCTAATTCTAAGGAATCTTACCTATTTTTTTTTTTACATCTTTATTAGAGTATAATTGCTTTACAATGGTGTGTAAGTTTCTGCTTTATAACAAAGTGAATCAGTTATACATCTACATATGTTCCCATATCTCTTCCCTCTTGCGTCTGCCTCCCTCCCACCCTCCCTATCCCACCCCTCTAGGTAGACACACAGCCCCGAGCTGATCTCCCTGTGCTATGCGGCTGCTTCCCACTAGCTATCGATTTTACGTTTGGTAGTGTATATATGTCCATGTCACTCTCTCACTTTGTCACAGCTTACCCTTCCCCCTCCCCGTATCCTCAAGTCCATTCTCTAGTAGGTCTGTGTCTTTATTCCTGTCCTGCCCCTAGGCTCTTCATGACATTTTCTTTTTTCTTAAATTCCATATATATGTGTTAGCATACGGTATTTGTCTTTCTCTTTCTGACTTACTTCACTCTGTATGACAGACTCTAGGTCCATCCACCTCACTACAAATAGCTCAATTTCGTTTCTTTTTATGGCTGAGTAATATTCTACTGTATATATGTGCCACATCTTCTTTATCCATTCATCTGGTGATGGACACTTAGGTTGTTTCCATCTCCTGGCTATTGTAAATAGAGCTGCAATGAACATTTTGGTACATGACTCGTTTTGAATTATGGTTTTCTCAGGGTATATGCCCAGTAGTGGGATTGCTGGGTCATATGGTAGTTCTATTTGTAGTTTTTTAAGGAACCTCCTTACCTATTTTTAATTTTCCCTTTGGCAGATTCTGTTGAAGAACATTTACTTTCTGTGTTTGTACTACTTAAAATACTGGAAAATCATCATAATATCCTCTTCTTGCATACTTCTTTTTTTAAATATATTTATTTATTTATTTGGCTTCATTGGGTCTTAGTTGTGGCATGCGGGATCTTCATTGCAGCACGTGGGCATCTCTCTAGTTGTGGTGCGTGGGCTCTAGAGCATGTGGGCTTAGTTGCCCCATGGCATGTGGGATCTGAGTCCCCCAACCGGAGATCGAAACCGCATCCCCTGCATTGGAAGGCGGATTCTTAACTACTGCACCACCAGGGAAGTCCCTTGTGTACTTCTTTTCTAATGGAGTATGGAATAGCTGAGTTGACTATACCTAGGGCGTGTTATTAAAAAAAAAGATTTTATTATGTGTCTTTGGGAAAGAGATTACATATCTTCAAAGAGATTACATTGTACTGAAAATGCTGTGTTTTTATAAATTGATATGTGTCCTCTTTATTTTTTAAAGATCTACAGTGGGTTCAAGTATCTGATTCCAAAGAAGCGTATAGACTTTTAAAACTAGGAATAAAGCACCAGAGTGTTGCTTTCACAAAACTGAACAATGCTTCCAGTAGAAGGTAAGGAGTAAACCCTGTGGTGTAAGCCTGAGGTGTGCTAATTTAAACACAACTAATTTAAGATTAAAGTGGACAGGAGGTCCTCTGATATATTAAATGAATTCATAGGCATAAAAACATTCTGTAAACTGAAGAGCACTAAACACATAAGATTATCAGGACTGTTTCTTGTTCTAACATAAGATTTACTAATTTACACTCAGTCTGAGGTATTTTTACTCTTTCTGTATGTGAATATCTAACCTCAGTATTTTAGTTGCCTGTAACGGTGGACTTTTCTCTGTTTTTCTTACTTACCCCATGAACACAGACACTGTATGCATACTGAGTTGGGCCAAAATCTCAAAGGGCTAAGGAAGGATTTTTTTTTTAATGTTTATGATATATGATATGATATACATATCATGTGTCATATATCATATGTGATATACATATCATATATCATATATGTATGATATATGTTTATGTATAGCTAAAAAAAAAATGGAAGGATGTTTTTGATGGAAGGGATTGGTGGATGAGAGAGAAAAGAAAATAAGTTTAAATTTATACTTAAAATAGGTTTTCTCTTAAGGGGGAAGGAACCCTGTCCCCCATGTGTGGAGTGAAGGTAATATATAATCCAGATAAGCCTGTATTTAGGCCAGATGTATACTTTGCTTTAGGTATATATTCAAAGTAGATTAGCTGTAAATAATACCATTTTAACTAGTAATATCTTTGTAAGCAAATTGAGACTTTATTATAAATGATTTCGTTAATGGAAATAAGAGGAGTAGGTTTGAAGGATTTGGGGCTAAGGGCAAGAAAGATAAGATATTTGGTTTTAGGTAGTTGGGTGGTTTGTAGGTAATAGTGGAGCACTGAATTGAAATATCTGACAGCTAGTTGGAGAATGCAGCGCTGGTGCTATGGCTAGTATTAGGATATAAATAGATGTTGATTTAGATGCTTGTCTCTCCTATTTAGAATGCAGAAATTAAAAGTGAACAATAATATTTGATCTTTGTTTACTTCTTTTAGTCACAGCATATTCACTATTAGAATATTACAGATTGAAGAATTGGAAATGCCTCGTGTAATGCGAGTCAGTGAGTAAGTTGAGCATTCTTTAAATTGTAATTATTCTGAATTGTTTTGTTTTGAATAATTTTTTTTTGAAGTTTTTTTTGTTTTTTTTTAGATTGTCTTTATGTGATCTTGCTGGTTCAGAACGAAGCATGAAGACACAGAATGAAGGTGAAAGGTTAAGAGAGACTGGGAACATCAACACTTCTTTATTGACTCTGGGAAAGTGTATCAATGTTTTGAAGAACAGTGAAAAGTCAAAGTAAGAGTTGCTGAACATGTTATTAGCATATTAAGTATTACAATATTTAGACCTTCAGCTTTGCTGGTTTTAGAAATTTCTCTTGTTTTTTTGTTTTTGTTTTTTTTTGCGGCACGCGGGCCTCTCACTGTTGTGGCCTCTCCCGCTGCAGAGCACAGGCTCCGGACGCACAGGCTCAGCAGCCATGGCTCACGGGCCCAGCCGCTCCGCAGCATGTGGGATCTTCCCGGACCGGGGAACGAACCCGCGTCCCCTGCATTGGCAGGTGGACTCTCAACCACTGCGCCACCAGGGAAGCGCAGTTCTCTTGTTTTTAATTTGCTTCTTATGACTATATATGGATTGTAATTAAAATTACTTAGAGATCTTGGATTAAAAAAATGATAGAAATAAAAAGAAATGTCAGTCAATGCCAGTGGCTCATCAAGTAAACACAGTACTTTCCATAGCAAATATATATCAACAGACATCTTGGATAGTAAGCTTCTGATGATGCTGGTTTAGTATCTAAAACCACATTATTAATGCATTCTGTTTTTCTAGATGTGATAGATTTCTGCATTAATTATGAATCAGCCTATACCATTTCTAGTTAAGGTGTATATATTGTGTAATTGGCCTCCAGTAGAAAACACAATCCAATTCAATGTGACTTTCTTTACATTTTGCCTAGTATTAGAATTACTATTATAACTAGTAGTAGTATTTAAAGAAAACGACATGAATAAACAGAAAATGATGATTATAGGTGGAACTAATTATTAACCTAGAATTTAAGTCCATGATAGCTATATTATTTCTTTGTAAAATTTATCAGCATACTGACTTCATGAGATTTGTTTTAACTTACAATTTTTTGAAAAATTTTTCCATAGGTTTCAACAGCATGTGCCTTTCCGGGAAAGTAAACTGACCCACTATTTTCAAAGTTTTTTCAATGGTAAAGGGAAAATATGTATGATTGTCAACATCAGCCAATGTTTTCTTGCCTATGATGAGACACTCAGTGTGTTGAAGTTCTCAGCCATTGCACAAAAAGTAAATATAATTAAATTTCTGCACAATTTATTAAGCTTCTTGTCATTAGAGTATTAATTATTTTTTTCTTGGAGTAGGTAATACATTTTACACTAGCTCTAAACCTAGAAAATAATTGAAAATTTAAAATGTAATATTTGATCAAGTAGTAGGACATAAGAAAAATATTGAAAGTAACCCCTGCTTAAGAGTAAAATGACCTCAGTAATAAATAAACTTACCCATTACAAATTTTGAGTAATTCTTGCAGCAAATTGTCGGCTCTGCTGTCCATCTGGTTCATTGAGTGGCTAATCAGGAAACCCCCTGCTAGGAATAGTATTGATACTAAGAACTTAACCCAGGAAAGTAAATTTATCTGTAGTATACATGTGTAATTAGCTTTTTTCTTATCAAATATTTATTTAAGGATGCTAATTCCTTCTTGCATGTTTGTTTGCATTGTTTTTGTTTTTTAATTCTCAAGTTGTCATTTGACTTAAATTTATAAAATTTTTGTTTTGTGTGGACAGTTCTTGCCTTTTCTGTTTTAAAAGTTACATTGAATATTTTAACAGGTTTGTGTTCCAGACACTTTAAATTCCTCTCAAGAGAAATCATTTGGACCTGTCAAATCTTCTCAAGATGTATCACTAGCTATTAATAGTTCAGATAATAAAATACTAAATGAAAAAAGATCCACAATTTCATGGGAAAGTAGTCTAGAAGATGTGGTGGAAGATGAAGATTTGGTTGAGGATCTAGAAAAAGCTGAAGAAAAGCAAAATGTGGAAAGTGAATTTACTGATGAAGATCTAGATAAAACATTAGAGGATGATAAGGCTTTCAGTAGCCATGCGGAGAAGAGAGTATGTATTAAGAACTCATACTTCTAAAATTGGCTTACTTATTATTCTGAAGTTAGGGTTAATAATTCTTAAGGCTGTTTCTCTCATTTTTTTAACGATACACTAATTTTGTCTTTCATCTTCATGTTTTGAAAATTTTCACATCCACAGAAAGAATAATACAATGAATACACATTTGCTCTTCACCTGAATTTACCAGTTGTTAACATTTTACCGTATTTACTTTAATTCTCTTTTTGTGACTGTGTAAATACACATCTTTTTGGTGTATCATTTGAAAACAAGATGCAGACATAATGACACCTTACAAATAACTACTTCAGCATGTTTCCCAAGAACGTGGACATTTTCCTCATGATCAAAAGACCATTTTCATACCTAAGCAATTTCACATTAATACAATAACGTAATGCTATATTGTCCATATTGAGATTTATCCAGTGGTATTTCCTTTATAGCCACTTTGTTATTGATCTACAACCAAAGTTAATACATTACTTTTTTTTTTTTTTTTTTTTTTTTGCGGTACGCAGACCTCTCACTGTTGTGGCCTCTCCCATTGCGGAGCACAGGCTTCGGACGCGCAGGCTCAGCGGCCATGGCTTACGGGCCCAGCCGCTCTGCGGCATGTGGGGTCTTCCTGGACTGGGGCACGAACCTGTGTCCTTTGCATCGGCAGGCAGACTCTGAACCACTGTGCCACCAGGGAAGCCCCTACATTGCTTTTGATTATCATGTTTCTTTAGTTAATTTCTAATCTAGTGTAGATGTTTTTGAAAAATTGTGGTTAGTTGTCTTGTAGAATATCTCCAGTCTGGATTTGTCTTATTATTTCCTGATTCAGGTTTAACACTTTAGGTAAGCCTATTATATAGGTGAAGTTGTGAATTTCCCATTACATCACGTCAGGAGGCAGCTCATGTCTGATTTCCCCATTTTTGGTGATGCTGAATTTTGCTCATTTGGTTAAGGTTTTGTGTTTAGATCTCTCTTCATTGTAAAAGCATATCATCTGTGAAGATGCTTTGACACCATGTGAATATCTTGTTCCCCAGTATTCTTTCACCCAGTGATTTTAGCATATGCCACCAAACTTTTACTTTGCAGTCTTAAGTACAATTGTGCAAAATGTCTGCCCAGTACCAATTATCCTATTTATTCAAAAACAAAAATTGTTTGGTTGTCTTATATTTATGGTAAACAAATAAGATTTAATGGCGGTTCTTTTTTTTTTTAATTAATTTATTTTTGGCTGTGTTTTGTCTTGGTTGCTTCATGCAGGCTTTCTTTAGTTTCAGCGAGCGGGGGCTGCTCTTAGTTGTGGTGTGTGGGCTTATTGCGGTAGCTTCTCTCGTTGCAGAGCGTGGACTCTAGGCGTGCAGGCTCAGTAGTTATGGTTCACGGGCTCTAGAGCACAGACTCAGTAGTTGTGGCTTACGGGCTTAGTTGCTTTGTGGCATGTGGGATCTTCCCGGACTCGGGCTTGAACTGGTGTCCCCTGCCTTGGCAGGCAGATTCTTAACCACTGCACCACCAGGGAAGTCCAGTGGTGGTTCTTTTATCCTCTGTCCAAATATAATTCACACATACATTTAAGTTGTATTAATCCTGAAATGTAGATCATGTCCACAGTACCAGTTCACCTCATTAACTGGTCATAACTATTACATATGTATACATGGAGTCTTCTTACCAGCGTCACAGGAACACTGGTAACCCTGTGCTCATGGATGTTCTTCAGTCGTATTGCCACATCTGACATCACAGTACTCTTTTTTTTTTTTTTTTTTTTTGCGGTACGCAGGCCTGTCACTGTTGTGGCCTCTCCCATTGCGGAGCACAGGCTCCAGACGCGCAGGCTCAGCGGCCATGGCTCACAGGCCCAGCCGCTCCGCAGCATGTGGGATCTTCCCGGACCGGGGCACGAACCCGTGTCCCCTGCATCGGCAGGCGGACTCTCACCCACTGCGCCACCAGGGAAGCCCCCCACAGTACTCTTCTGGAATGTAGAAGTCTAAGTAGATGGATGATGTATTGAGTTAAATACTCATTTTAATAGTTTACTTCAGTGTCCCTGAAAGCTATAGTTGTGCCTGTGTTGTTTGGAAATGAAAATGAAAGCTTCAGATGCCACTAGTCTCAGTTTGTCTGGTTACTATGTGATTGGACCTTGTTTACCTTGGATCTCTGTAATGTAGTACCTCCCTCAGTGACAAAATGAGCCGTTAATAGTCCTACTTTAGTTTTTATTGATCTTCTCAAACTGAAGTTTATATAGAATGTCCATTAAACTTAAAATGTTAGTAGAATTTCAGAATTTATTAGGGAAAAATAATGCTGTAGTTTATAAAGGATTATATAGTGTAAATGCGTATCTTATGATGTTGACTAGGTACTTTATTTATTTTATGACTAGGTACTTTAAAATTAAAATTTCATCGAAGTTTTTTTCTACTATTTTAAAAAATGAAAATGATTATAGGCTTTGCATGCTTTACATTATTAGCATTTTAATTAGAGGATTGTATTAAAGATCATTATGAAATATATTGATTTTAGCATTTTTACACTTACAATTCATTTAACTAGGCTAACCAACCAGAATTTTTTTCACCAAAAACTTTATCAGATGCTAACAATGATAGAAAACTAATTGTTGTTGAGAATTATTGAAAGAAACCAATTTTCCAAGGTATTCCCACATTCATGCAGATTTCTCTAAGTCTCCCACATTTCTTCTTCAGTAGTTATTATTTTAAACAGTGGGAAAGTCTGTGGTTATTTAAAATTATAAAAGTATTATATAATCATGGTGTAATCTAGAAAAGAAAAGAGGAAAATAATTAAATATAAATCTCTCTCTAATCTACTGCTCACGTTAGTAGGTTTTTACTATACATTATAATATTGTAACCTAATTTTCTTCACTTAAAAATACATTGTGAAAAGTATGAATTATAAATATGTCATCATAATTCATTACAGTAGTTTACTGTATGATGGTACCATAGTTGAACCCATCTCTTTGACTGTTGAGCTGGGTTTCACTTTTTCTTTATTTACATACAACCACTCACTGTTGCACAAAACACAATGACCATTCTTGCAGCCAAAACGCTGGGTCCTATTATATAATTAATTCCTCAGTATAAGTTCTCAGAAGCAGAATTTCAAAGTCAGAATATCTATAGAAATATTTTCAAATACAAAATATAAAAACTGAAAGATATGTAACTTTGAGAGAATTTATTAATTTATTATTGAGAAACTTTAATCAAAAACCTTAAAAAAGAATATTAGGCTTTTTTCTTGAATGCTGTAATTTATTACGTATCTATACTGGCTATGATGTCAAGTTGTAATTGCTTTATTCATTGTCTGTATTACGTGATTAATTATGTATGTGCTTTCAAAGACAGAGTTGTTGCTCACATTTGAATAGTTACAAAAGCCCAATAGGATAAGTTTTAAAATTTATTTTATTATTTATTTATTTATTTTTGGCTGTGTTGGGTCTTTGTTGCTGTGCACGGGCTTTCTCTATTTGCAGCGAGCGGGGGCTGCTCTTTGTTGCGGTGCGTGGGCTTCTCATTGCTGTGGCTTCACTTGTTGCGGAGCATGGGCTCTAGGCACACGGCCTCAGTAGTTGTGGCTCGCGGGCTCTAGAGCGCAGGCTCAGTAGTTGTGGCTCATGGGCTCTAGAGTGCCGGCTCAGAAGTTGTGGTGCACGGGCTTAGTTGTTCTGCACCATGTGGGATCTTACCAGACCAGGGCTCGAATCCATGTCCCCAGCATTGGCAGGCGGATTCTTAACCACTGCACTACCAGGGAAGTCCCCAATAGGTTAAGTTATGTAACATTCTCTTTGTCATTTTGGAATGTGTTTGGGGGTTCTTAGTAACTATTCCATATAATACTTCAACTTTATATTTTGACAGACTAATTTTAAACTCAAACTTAAGCATGTACCACAGACCTGGTCTTTACTTTCTCCACCTAAGAAATATGGATGCTGCTACCAAGCTTACAGAGGGTTGTGTGGATTAAATGAAATAAAATATGAACTCCCCAAAGTAGTTTCTGATAGATAATAGATGCTCAAATTTTATTTTCTCTTCTTTCTTTGTGTAGCTAGACAGTGAGACATTTGAATTACTGTATGTCTGTTTCTAAAACGTGGAGAGGCATACTTGATTTTTCAGATTAGTGAATCTCTGAAAATACATAATTTTCAGTGAAAATATCATCTCTAATAAAAGGGTGCATAATTATAATCTAAATGAAAAAAGTTTTATTTTTGAACACTTGGACAGTCTTTCTCTTGGAATATATTTGTTTTTTTAATTAGAATTTTAATACTTATATTTTAGAAACTTTTGGATTTAATAGAAGACTTGAAAAAAAAACTAATAAATGAAAGAAAAGAAAAGTTAACATTGGAATTTAAAATCCGTGAAGAAGTTACACAGGAGTTTACTCAGTATTTGGCTCAACGGGAAGCTGACTTTAAGTAAGTTTTTTCATTCATGTCCTGGTAAAAATTGAGAATTTTATTTACTTGTTTAAATTTTTTTTGTTTTTTTGCCTTTTTATCTTATATTAGGTGACTTCTGAATTCTGACCTTCATACAGGCTTGAAAATAGCTGTTACTAATCCCCATGGTGATTGTGAATTATACATGAATGATTATTTAAACTGACTTTTAATTTATAATGTACTTAATCTTAGAAATTTAAAATAAAAGCACAAAGTAGTGCTTTTTCTGTTTCTTAATGGGATTAATTTCTGTTATGAAGGGAAACTCTCCTTCAGGAACGAGAGATATTAGAAGAAAATGCTGAATGTCGTTTGGCTATCTTCAAGGATTTGGTTGGTAAATGTGACACTCAAGAAGAACCAAACAATGAAGATCATGCCGTGAAAGCTGAAACTGAAGTATGTTAACTGAAATATTAAATCCATGAGGTTTAGGTACCAGGATTTAGTATACACCATCAATGATGAGAAACATTAATATACTTTAGAATTAAAACAAAAAACTTAATATGTAGCTTTATTATAATTAAGCATGCTTTGTTAAGAATGTAAGCACAAATAGTTTAAATATAGCTATTGAACTTAGAAAAATATATATCTGTTACATTTATATCTCAGTTTGGTGTTGATTGAGTCATTGTGTTGATTGTAGGTAGATTCCTTTTTGTCTGATTATGGGATACCCCTCTCAGATTTGTCTTAAACTTAAAGAATGTTAAATGGCTGAGAGACCTACAGGGTCATTTAGTTCTGTTCTGATTAAAACAAAAACATTTATATATAGAAAGATGACTCTTGCTTGGCTGACTGACCATTCCCTACTGTTGAGGAAACATTATTCTTTCCTGCTGCTCCTACTGAAGCTGAATTAATCTCATCTTTTTGGAAAGTTTGTTTTTGTTTTCCTTTGCTTTTTAATTACTCAGTTCAGGGGGTCTGGGATGGTGATGTCCAGGCTCTTGCTTTCAAACCATCATTATGTGTCCCTGACATAGTTTGGGATTTGGTCTGAATTATGAAAATGGAAATTTGTTTCCTCAGCTAGCCGAGCAAAGCCTTTGAAGGCTCATTATATAACTGAAAGTATACCTGAACTAGGTAATTGTAATTGTTCTGTAATGACTTATCATAGTTTATGACATTGTTTTTAATGGAGAAATAATGTTTCAGGTATACTTTCAGTTATATAATGAGCCTTCAAAGTTCAAAGGCTTTGTTTGGCTAGCTGAGGAAACAAATTTCCATTTTCATAATTCAGACCAAATCCCAAACTATGTCAGGGACACATAATGTTTCATGTTCCACAGAACAGAAAATGAGTAATGGAGCACAACTTTTTCATAATTGGAGGTAGTTCTATATAATCTATTTTAAAATTTTAAGTTGTGAATTTTTTTGCTGATTATTTTTAAAACTATGTCAATCAGATGATACCACACTGAAATAGTGAAAGCCACTGTTCACATTAGGTATGTGGTTTTTGCTATTTTTAGGAAGGACAGAATTATGTAGGAATTGAAGATATTATTGGTTCTCTTCAAGATGATGTCACTGATATTAAGAAACAGACTGAAATTGCTCACTTATGTATTGCATCTCTTGCTGACCCCCAGGAAGCTATTGCTTGTTTAGAATTAAAGTTTAATCAAGTTAAAGCTGAATTAGCTAAAACCAAAGAAGAATTAATCAAAACCCAGGAAGAGTTAAAAAAGGGAGAAACTGGTAAGTGGATGTATTTTACCCCTATGTAGATGTTATAAATTCATAAAAAGACAGTTGGTAAGTATGAGATTTATGCAGCTTATTTACCAAGTGGCCAGAAAATGATGGCAGTAATGTATTTAATATTTTACCATTTGTATGAGTTTATAGTAACTTACTAGTAAAAATATTTTTTTGCTTTTCTTTACTTTTAGACCAATATTACTAGAAAATGGACTTCAAAAAAAAAAAAAACACAAAAACTAAGTGTAGCTTTATCAGCAAATTAAGAAATCTCATAGGAAATTGTAAAGCTGTAAATTTTGTTTATATATATTATATATTTACTTATATATAAATATATATGTTTATTTTTATATATAAATATATATTATATATATACATATATATATATAACATATATACATATATATGGATTGTCATATTTGGGTTTCAAGTATTATATGAAATACTCTGCCCTTTTCTGTGCGAAACATGGTGGGTGGAAGATAACAGGTTAGTGAATGTCTCATTCTGAAGTGTATCAGAAAGGTACCAGCTAATTCTTTTCTGACATTATACCAGAAATTTTTTACTATTGAGCATATGTCATTCATTTTTACCCTGAGTTTTGAAAGTGGCTTTTTCAGAAACATTACTCTGTGGTGGTAGAATTTGTAGCTAAGTGCTTGTGTGCTTCTAGTGCTGTGAAAATTGTTCTTCCTGAGTATAACAATAAAGCGTCTACTATAGCAGCTTATGTTTCATGATTATTCAGTGATATATTTTTTAGGTGCTTAGATATTTACTTTTAATATTCTTATTTTTTCAGAATCAGAAATTAATTTAAATTCATTGGTTCAAGAGCTTGAGAAATCTATGAAGGTAATACATTTAAGCTTTATTTTGTCTTGATAAGGAAATTAATAATTAAGTAAAATAAGCAGCATGAATTTTGACTAGGTATGTCTATTTAAAAAATAAAGTAATAAATGAATATGATAAAAAAAATTGATGAGCATAAATGCCTTCACCCTCATACCTCTTTCCAAAGATGGCCTCTGGAAAGTTTCTTTAGTCTTTCCAGAAAAGATTTATGTGTATATGTGTGTGTGTGTGTGTGTGTGTGTGTGTGTGTGTGTGTATATGTGTGTATGTATGTATGTATATATATATATATATATATATATATATAAAACACACTTTTTAAAATATTTGTACAAATGGGATTGTAGTTCTGTGTCTTGCTTTCTTCCCTTAGAAGATGTCTTAGAGATAATTCTATGGCAGTACTTACAGATCTAAGTCATTCTTTTACTAGGTGCATTGTGTTGATTAGATATATTTAAATGGTGTTTATTTTGTCTGAAGTTACTGAGTGTTTTAAAATTTAGGATATGACCTGAGCAGTGTGCAGCATTGGAATCCTGAAAATCTCTAGCACTTTGTACCTTGAGATCAGATAAATTACTCTAAATGGTTGTAGATGAATTTGACATTGATAGATCTAAATATGAAATTGCACGTATACATAGAGGTGAAGTGAATTTAAAATTCTAAACTTAATATTTTTCCTGACCTTCTCTTAACTTACATTTGTCCTTCTAAAGAGCTGAATATTTTAAGATATGATCAGATATAAATAATTCAAGATATTGGTATATAATACCCAGTACTTAAAAAGGTAACCAAAATAATGTACTTAGTACAAGACATCACAGCTATTGTTTAGACAATTCATGATCTTTTCCTTTTCCTTTATTTTTTCTAGTTACAAAAATAGCTGCTATATTTAATATAGCTGTAAAAATTTTAAATAGCTGTAAAAATTCAGCTATATTAAACTATGTAAAGTAGAAAGTACAATAATACCCCATAATGTCCTACATCAAAAACAAAACAAAACCAACTTGGCTGGTAGCTCTTTGAGACTTTAATATATATCCATTTTTATAGACCATTTACTATGAACTCTTTTAAGTTCTTTACATATATTGTTTAAATCTCAGAACAACCTTGTGATGTAGATACTGTTATTTTTTATTTTTATGGAGGTGTCAAATAACTTGCCTAGGCTTAAGAGAACTTAATTAATCTCATGGTGCTGATTAACTGTTGATCTAAGGTCACTGTTCCAAAGGTTGTTTTGAAAGCAGACTCTTTTAATGATTAAAAGTTTGTTTTGCATGGTTCTTTAGCATCCTTCCTACCAAGCATACCCTAGGCAGAAAACATTTCTTTGAATAACTGAGATTTGTGGAGGATGGATTTTCTTGGTGAAGAGTGTAAAATTTGAAGGAGGAAAAAAATGACTAGGTGATTATGATGGGTCTGAGAGTGGAAGAGGAGACAACTTGAAATTGTCATGGTCTGTTTGAAAACTCAAACTTTGTCAGAGGTCTGATCCCTCTCTATCCCAGGATTTTGTCATTTATCAGCGACACCAAGGGACTAATTGTGAAAAAGCATGGAGGTGGTTCTTCATGATATCCTTTGTTTAGGGATATCTAAAAAGACTTTGCTTTTTTTTTTTTTTTTTTTGTAATAATCCATTACTTTTTC
>RJWK010010109.1:0-33315 GCA_004363435.1 Platanista minor
AAAAAAAAAAAAAAAAAAAAAACACAGAGCCAACAAAAAACATCAGCAAATTACATTCATCAACAAAGATTTCATTATTGTCATGGGATTTTCTGAAGAAGCAGCTCAAGAACTGAGAAGCCTGAAGAGGCTGAGGCAGCTGCCCATGTTTGCACAGTGCAGGGATGGCCAAGTCGTTGCTAGAGCTCAGGCTTTCCTCTGAAAAGCGATGCTGATACCAGCCAGGCCTTTCATTCCGCCCACAGTCATTGTAGCTTTTCCCTGGTCAGTCTCTTGCATGACTCATTCTGAGGGAAGGCAGCCACCACATCAGGAGGACATGCAATCCATTAAGAAGCCCATGTGCATAAGAATTAAGGCTCCCAACTAAGGGCCAAAATCAATTTGCCAGCCATCTGGGTTGTTGGGATGCCCCAGTCAGGCACCTCACTGACTGCTGCCCCAGCCAGCACGGGGCTGAAACTTCAGACCTGGAGTCAGAGCACCGGGCTGGACCCCTCCCCAAATCCCTGACCCACAGTGACGGGGAGAAGTCACAAGAATTCTTATTTTAAATTTTGGAATGATTTGTTCTGCAAAGACAGGAAATGCAATAAATACCATTTGTCCCAGTTAGGATTGGTTGGGGTTCCTTTACCTGATGATTCGTATTTTTTATAATTTCTGGAAAATTCCCAGCCATTATTTCTTTAAACACTGCTTTTCCCTCATTTTCTCTATTAGTTCTATCTCGGACTCCAATTAAACATTTTAAGGACATCTCACTCTATTCTCCAAGTCATGACATTTCTCTTATTTTTTTTATCTTTTTGCATCCCTTTGCTACATTCTGTGTAAATTACTTAAATGTGCCTTCCAGTTCACTGATCTTCTCTTTACTTGTGAACCATCTGCTATTCAACCTATTTATTACATGTTTCAAATTGATCTATAATTTACAATTATAGATTTTTGGTGTGTGGTTCATTGAATTTTTTTTTTTTTTTTTTTTTTTTTTTTTTTTTTTTTTTTTTTTTTTTTTTTTTTTTTTTTTTTTTTTTTGGCTGTGTTGGGTCTTCATTGCTGCGCGTGGACTTTCTCTAGTCGTGGCAAGCGGGGGCTACTCTTCGTTGCAGTGCATGGGCTTCTCGCTGCGGTGGTTTCTCTTGTTGCAGAGCATGGGCTCTAGGCACGCAGGCTTCAGCAGTTGTGGCTCGCAGGCTCTAGAGTGCAGGCTCAGTAGTTGTGGCACACAGGCTTAGGTGCTCTGCGGCATGTGGGACCTTCCTGGCCCAGGGATCGAATCTGTGTCCCCTGCACTGGCAGGCGGATTCTTAACCACTGCACCGCCAGGGAGGTCCTGGTTCATTGAATTTTGATGCAGATTACATTCATGTGACAGTAATCACCATGAAGTGAAGATACAGACACTGCCATTACCTCAAAAAGTTCCCTCATGCCCCTTTCCAGTAAAATGCCCCTCCCAGAGGCAACCAGTTTATTGATTTGTATCCCCTATTCTAGAACACCAATAAGCATAATCATACAGAAGATAAAAGCCAAAAAACGGGAGGAAATCGTAACAAGCCATCCATAATTGCTACTCACTTTGAGCAAGATTGTGTTCAGACAAATCCTTGAAGTGCAAGCTTAAAGTAAAGCAGAACAAAGTAACCAAGAAACCACTGGGCTCAGCATCTAGCAGGGATGGTTTTATCAGTGCCCATCCTCTCCTCAGAGCCACCCAGCCAGCTGGCCAGCAATGGTAACTTGTTTGCCATCCCTCAGGGAACTAAAGCAGTGCATCCCAGAAATGACGCAGAGATGGCTGTTTTGCAGTGACCCAGCCTCTTCAAAGCACAGAAAATGTATGCTACCTCAAAAACCATGTGGGGCTCGCACATGGACTACAAAATTGAGCTGGAATAGAAGGAGAAATGTAACATACAGAGTGGTGATGTTTCCCCTGACCTGAATCAATGCTCCCTTCCAAACCACAGCTCACACAGAAGGACAGCACATCCCCTTCTCAAGGAAGCGTGCCCAGCCCCACGACACACACATAACGAACTATCACATGCGCCCACTGAGGCAACATACCACTCTGAGACGCTCTGGCTGGTGGAAAGTATCAAGTTCAACATCTCTCAAAATCCCCCTTAACAGAATAGTATCGGAAGGTTAGGATCTCACTAAATTCAGGCCTGTTTTTGCTACTTCCTGTGTCAGTTTCTGGACTCAGTCACCCAGTCTCACATTTTCCAGGCTGCCAATATGATTTCTCTCCTTCCTTTCTTCCCTTGTTGTCCTAACTTAGCGGCACTGGCATCACAAAGATCATCCCCTTTGCTCCTCCTCACACCTGTACCCTCCCTCCGTGCTTCCATCTCATCTGTGCACAAATATTAGTCAGGTGCTTTCCAGGTGCCCAGGAGAGGGGGCAGAACCTGCGTGCTACTGGGCACAGGAGCGCCCTTCTAGGAGATCACATGACAGAGAGAGGTGTCTGGAGCCAAAGGGTTGTAGAGCTGAGGTCTGGGGGCAGAGAGAAGGGTAACTGTCCCACGCCGAGAGGGGGCACGTGTAAACACTGGGAGTCGGGGCACATCCCTCAGCTGACGGACAGCAGGTGGAAGAGGAGGCTGCGGGGTGGGGGATGGCGGGGGGCCCACACACACCTGGGGCAGGAGGAGTGGCAGCAGAGGGAGACTGGCCCATGGAGGCAGGGATAACGGGGTCACCCTTCGTCTCCCCCTCCTCCTAGCCCCACAGGGCGCCCTGAGCTGAGTGCTCCTTCGTTATGCACGTTTTGGTCCTTCCACCCCTCCCAGTCTTTACTCTGATCTTCCTGTGTCATTACTGTCCCCTCTCAGCCTGGACAGCTGGTCTCCCCAGGGAAGCCTCCCCGCCTCCCTCCCTGATGCCCTGGATAAGTGGGGACAGCTGATTTCTCCTCCCTCCTCCAGGCTGCGCCCAGATCTACTCTGCCCAACAGGACCAGGTAAAGGGCTGGTCTGGTTTCTCATGCTCAGTCCCTAAGGGCAGCGGAGCCCCCACTTCCTGCGTCGCCAGGCCATGTGGAAGACCCTCGGGGAGAGAGGAGACAGCCGAGATGGCACAGGGGTAGCCCCAGCTGAGCCCCCACCCACGGCACCATCACCACCACTGCCAGCCCTGGCGGTGAATCCCCACATCCCAGCTCATCTGAGCCCCGGCCCGTCGCCTTCCACCAGCATCTCAATGGAGCAGACAAGCAGCCACGCGGGCCCGACCAGCCCACAGCATGGCGAGAAATAATCTGCGCTGTGTTTTTTCCTTAAGCCACTAAGCTCAGGGTCATTTGTTAATTTGTTAAGCAGCAAAAGATAACTGGCGCCGTGTCTACAACTGGCTTCAATATCTTCCGTAACCTGCTTAGCCCTCACTGTGCTCACGTGGACGCGCAGGCATATAGTTAGCAGTTACTTCAGGTAAAAAACCCTGTATCTCATTTCTCGGAAGAAAACTAACGCAGGAGAGGAGGCAGCCTCTACAGAGATCCCGTGACAGAGGCTGGCGGACTCATTCAATAGGGATTCAAGACTGAGAGGCAGGAGGAAGATGGTTATTTGGAGCTCCAGGGGATACAGGAGAGGAAGAAGGGGATGCATTATTCCTGGGGGCCGGGTCCCTGGTGTCATCCATCAGACGGAGACGGCTGTATCTTTGCTCCTTGAAATTCAGGTATGTATAGAATACTTGGTAACTCTTCATTAGCCAAAATATTAGAAACTCCAAACATTTTAGTTATTGGGATTTAAGGTCTTACAGATAAGCCATAAGACCTATCTCTTAAAGCCTCATTCTTAAGATTCTACCATATTATAATATTTATTCTTGATTTCAGATAAAAAAACTGAATTGGGAAGAATGAAAAACATTATTGGCATTTCTTTTTTAAACTGTCAAACCCGTCTTACTTGAAGCAGAAATCCTCATCATCAGGCCTGTGAGCACACGACTGCCTTTAGTGAATGTTTACTCTTTGCCAAGTACCACCCAAGCATGCTATGTACATCTGAAGTCATCCTTCCAAACTCTGCGAGGTTGGCATTTCCCCCACTGGGCAAAGGAGGAATCTGAGACTTACAGACATAGTAAACATTAAAGATTTACACCCAGACTTGTTCAATCCTAACCCTTTGTCCTTATGCAGTCAACGGCAATGCCCCTGTAATAGGCTGAATTGTGTTCCCCCGAAAGTCATCAGTTGAAGTCCTAATCGACATGCCCAAGTATCTCTGAGTGAAACTGTATTTGGAGATAGTCTTTAAAGAGGTAACTAAGATAAATGAGGTCATTAGAATAGGCCCTAATCCCACATGACTAATGTCTTTATAAGAAGAGATGAGGACACAGACACACACAGAGGGAAGACCTTGTGAGGACACAGGGAGAAGGTGGCCATCTGCAAGCCAAGGAGAGAGGCCTCAGGAGAAACCAACCCTGCAGACACCTGGATCTGGGACTTCCAGTCTCCAAGAGAAAATAAATTTCTCTGAGAAAATTAATTTCTGTTGGTCAAGTCACCCAGTCTGCGGTATTTTGTTCTGGCAGCCCTGGGCAACTAACATAGCCCCCAGGAAACAGATGAGCCAAGGAGAAGGCATGGGAACTCCTGTGCTTCTACTCAGTTGGGATCACTTACTCTGATCTGAGACATCTTTCAAAGCTCAGCTGCCTGAACTAATTTAAGAAACTGAAGAGCGGCAGCAAATCAGAAGAGGTGTCGTCTTCCAGAGACAGGCCCAATGATTCAAATGAAATGTGATGTCAGTAAGAAAGGAAAAGAATTCAAAGGGAAAACAAGACTGGAAGGAGCCAGTGCAGGACAAACACATCAGCTGGTCCCAGGGGGGTGACCGTGGGCAGTGGCCGATGGCAGCACTGTTTCCTGAGTCAGGAAGATACTCGGCTTCCTTCTTGTCCAGGTGGGACCAGAGGCAGCAACCATCACTAGGAAATATCTTTCTTGTACATTAAGCTGGTTATCACACCCTTAGCCTTATTAGAAAGAAAGGCGCTGGGTTCCCTTTTCTGACTATGTAGTTTAGCAAATAATTTAATGCTTCTAGAAATTTACCCTACCTAGATATCTGCCTTCTGGGCTTCCACTCTACAAATCAGACAGTTTTGGATGACTAATGAATCCTTCCTTTCCTGACCTCGGGAGAAGGACTACATTTATTAGAACATGACTGCTATCTGCCTTCTGTCAGGTACAAGCTTCTGGGTGTGGCTAGAGATGACAGTCTCCTGTGCTCAGCTGCCCCACAGGGTTCTCCCAATGCCCAAAAGACAGTGCATCAAATGAGGACCTGGGTCCAGAAAGTGGACTCCAGCCATGCGTCCCGTTGACCAGCAACTTCTCGTGCTGTGACTGTAACTGCTGTCATTCAGGGGCAAAGGTATGGCCACATGCAAAAATGTCTCAGTGCCAACATGCACACAAGTACCTACACACCTGTAATGCGGGAGCAGTCTGCTGGGTGCTGCAGGCCTGTGTGCCAGGACAGAGAATGCTGGACATGGGACAGAGCTGCTTCCTACAAAGCCTCGTGGGGATCCACAGTCCCAAATTACAGATAACGTACTGGCATTGCTATAAAATACTCAAATATGCTTGATTGTTAAACACGTCCAAAAATAAACTCATTTTTTTCCTTTGTCCACTGTGCTTACCTGTTGTAGAGGAGAATGTCTGGCTTCCAGATCTGGCCATCTGGGAAACGAACCGTCTTCACTCCTGGATACTCTGACATATTCCACTGTAAATAGTGATCTATCCAAGACTGACAAACACAGAGGGCGGCATTAGCAGCACTTTGCTTCCTTGCCTGCTAATATATCTTATAAGAGATTATTAGATAAGTTCAAAACCAAAAAGAGTTCCAGACCCTTATTTACATAATTGAGTTGCTATCTGTAAAATATATGGAAACTGGGAATTAAATAACCCCTTACAAAATGACCACGAATAGCAAAAAAAAATCACATTTAAGATCCTGCTGTCACCATGACCACAGTCAGAGGGTAGCATTAAAGTTAATTCCAGTTCACTGAATGCCCCCAAGCCTTCCCCTCCCATAGCAGATGGGTTTTTTCCTAGCCAAATGAAGAACTGTTTGCTTTCAAAGTTTTCCATTGTAAAGACACTTTGGACAAATAAATTCATTATTTCAATTAGAACAAGAACCAAGCTAGAAAAATGAAGAATATTTATTTCCATGAAACAACTTCGTGCAGCTGCAGGGGTACCTCTCAGAAATTTCTAAGGCCCTGTGTTTGGATTTGAATTATTACTTTCATGTAGGAATAGTGCTTCTGACACAACTCAAAAATGCAAACATGGGTGTTGGCAGTACAACAGTGAATCAGCACATGAGGGTACAGGGTAAGACTCAGGAAATATTTATAAACACGTGAACACAGGTGCAACTCTTTGGGGCTAGGCCTGAAATTGGCTCTTGAGGGATCTTTGTGAGATGAAGGTCCATGTCTGGGGTCCTCCGCCCCAGAACTATGTACCCCAGAGCTACCTGGGGTCCACTAGCTCTGTAAAGACTGCTCAGGTAGGACCCCACCTGCACTGCTGGACAACCAGCACCACCCAGCCAGGACCGCAGGGCTGCTGGGTTTGGACTCATCAGCTCCTACAGGTGTGCATAATCAGAGCAGACCCAGTAAAGGCCCCCATCCTGTATTCAGTCCCCCTGGGGCCACCTGCTCTGGAGCTCAAACTTTCTCAGATTTAAAAAGGTATGTGATGCAACACCCCAAGCTGGTCCAGGGACAACTCCCTATAATCAATCATTATTTCTGCAGCAAAACATGCATATTTTTACTGAGAAAATAAATGCATATCAATATCAGTTTGATGTAAAGTTATAAAAACAAAAACAAACAAACAAAAAACCCTGTCATGTTCAGAGCTGCTGAGATTTGAGAACTGCAGCCAAGGGGCTGTGGGTCTAGAGCTACTGAAACTTGCAGCAGGGGTCAAAGGGCATGTCCCAGAGAGTCCCACCATCCTCTGGAAAGGACAGGCAAGCATCCCAGTTCTGGGACTACCTGAAGTCAGACAAGAAGGAATATGCAGGCAAGTAACAGCATTTCACAGCCATGGACCATGAAAAGGAGGGTGTATTGATACCTAACATGCTGAAGTATCATCTGGGGCATTTAGGATAGAGCCCCACCTGGCCGATGTTTCTAATTAGACACGTGCAGCTGGGGAGGGTCTCTCCCACCCTCACCCTGCTGTGACAGCACAGCACAGCACCCAGAAAGAGCCAGACCTGTTGGAGCAGTTTTGCAGGAAGGCCTGGGTACCAGCCATGCTGTGTCCGCTCCAGTGGCTCCAACTCTGCCCCATTTGCCCAGCGATCCCTTCTTTCCTCTCCCTTGCTCTGGGCATAAGCCCTTATGTGCCCAACATCTGTGCTTTCCTGATCATGTCCTCATATCCAGCCCTGGGATGCTTCTCTGGCAGCTGATTATCACAGAGCCTTACACTGTCACCTTCCCCACCATGCTGCTCAGGGCCCCAAGAACTGCCCAGGAAGGTAGGTGTGGCAGGCAGACACCCATCCCCTCTGCCTGCTGAAATCATGGCCACAAGGCAAGGGGAAGCAGGGAAGAGGGAGTGCTCTGTTGGTCAAACTCAAACCTCTCCTAAGGGCACCTGATCGGAGCTGCAGGAAGCCTCCCTGGCCAGTCCTCACCCCTCCCGTCTCCCCTATTCATGCTCTTACTCAGCTCCCTGTGCCCCAGGGCATGTATCCCGGCCATCCTGCTCACTTTGTGTCTGCTATGTGTACCATGCTCCCAGGATGCCAGGATGCCAGCATGACTATTCCTATTTACAAGAGAAATCTGAGGCCCAGAGAAGTGATACATTTTTTGTTGGTCACTGGATCAAGATTCAGAACGGCATTATTTGACTTCAAGCTGGGTGACTCCTGGGCTCTACCGTGGTTGGTTCCTCCCATCCAATCTGTCTGCGCAGGCAGATTCTGCACCCCAACAAGGTGGGCTGCTCATCATCCTTGAAGGCACTGCCCTTCTGGGGCTCTTCCTTAGTTCAAGGCCAAGCTGGGTCTCTCCCACCCTCACGGCAGAAAGGGGGGGCTACCGGGAGCTTTGGAATCAGACAGGCGGGTTTGTATCAAGGCTCCGGCAGAGAAGAACTGTGTGAGCTCTAGCAGGTAGACCACCCTCTCTATGCTGCAGTTTGCTTGTACGTGTCACACCTTATCAGGCTCTGTAAGGATGCAATGAGATAGTGTCACAGCAGGTAAGTCACATGGCCCTGGGAGGCACGTGATACACGATGGCTTTAAAAGGAAGAGGGATCCCTCCCTTTCACAAAATCTCAGAGGACATGAGAGCTGTAATAACTGAGCTGCGGCCAAAGGTGGAGAGAGCAAGGGCCAGCTCAGTGTCAGGAGGTGGATGGAGCAGGAACCTTGGTGCTGTGTTGTCCTGGGTTTGCATGAAGATAATTAAGAATGGATGTGGAAAAGGGCCCATAAACAAGCGTGTGTGGCGGGGAGGAGTTTCTATCCTCCAAAGCACTGACTGCCCACTCAGATTGCAAGGCCTGGAAAGGCAATGAGCAAAATCTGTGCACAGACAACAGCTGGCACGGCTTCCACACGTGGGCACCTGGAAACAGCCATGAACCTATAGAAACGCCAACCCTCCCAGAGCTTCCCCTCAGAAGAGGCTGCACTTTGCATTCTCTCCCTAAGTCATCAAGATAAGATTACATGGGATGCTTAAGGGGAAACGCAGGGGAGGAAGGGGGCCTTGATCTAAAATGCACAGTACGAATCCCACTCTTTCAGGGGTCTGAGAACTGGCCCTATTACAACCTGCCTTGGGCCCACAGGAAACTCTTTTTAAATGTGTGTGTGCACACTTGCATGGACATATTTAATGCAAGAAAGAAAGAAAGCAGAGAGTGAGAGCAAGTGAACGAAAGAGAAGAAAGGGAAAGTTTACTTCATTTAAAAAAATACAGTATGGTATAATAAGAAATATATTTGGTCTTTTTCCTCGGTTCCTGGCACAGAGCTCCTAAAACCCTGGGAACTTCCTGAGTGATCAGATGTCTTTTAAGCGTATTTTTTATTCTAATGAGCTGGCTTAGGGTGGGGCCCCTAGTCAGCCTCAGGTCAGCAGAATGCCTCTGGTCACCCGAAAGACCAACCCTGCATTAGAGGGTGGGAACCCTTATCCCCACCCCACCCCTATCTCTGGGAAGAGAAGAGAGGCTGGAGACTGGGTTATGAAATTCTGAACAATAAGGCTGACATTGTAAAGCAACTATACTCCAATAAAAATTAATAATAAATAAATAAATAAACAAATGATGCTGTTGGAGCAGGAAAAAAAAAAAAAAAAACAAGGCTGGTGACCACATCAAGGTGCAGGGACACAGTGGTGACGGGGGTGGGGGGACAGAAGTTCCACTCCTCCCCTCATACCTGCCCTGGCATCTCCTCCTTCAGCTGTGCATGAGCTGCATCCTTTATAATAAATTGGAAACATAGATGAAGGTTTCTCTTGAGTTCCAGGAGCTGTACTAGGAAAATACTGTACCCAAGCGGGGTGTGGTGGGGACGTCCGAATTTGAACTCAGCTGGACAGAAGTGTGGGTTGCCTGGCTCCCCCATCTGCAGTTTGTGTCTCAAGTGGGGGTGGTTTGTGGAACTGAGCCCTTACCTCGAGGGACTGGACGCTAACTCAGAATAAAACTGAACTGCTGGACACCAAGGTCGAGTCCCGAGAATCACAGAACCAGCTACTGGATGGGCAGACGCCAAGCTCCTGGTGTCAGGCAACACCTCACACACACATGCTCTGAACATTCTTCCCGTCAACTGTTTTGATCTCAGAGGAAGAGAGTGGGCCTCCTCCTTCCTTCTACCCTAAAATTTTCTTCTCTCAGTGGGACACAGTGCTTGAAACACCACCCTTAACCGTGGGTTACTCTTATGGCCCTAAGCAAGCCACCGACCTCTCATCTATGAGCATAATATAAGGCATTTCTATTTGTCAGAGAAAAGTGATAAAGAATGCAGAAATGAAGATGGTAAGCATTTTAGAAATAAATATGGTTTAGAATCTAATATTCTATGATGCTATTTATTCCATAACTAGAATTAGGAAGTAAAAAATAAGCACAAGAAAGATGGGAAACCTGAAACCAGAAGAATGGTCAAAATTCCAAAATTAAAGACAACAGATTTTTTTTTAAAGCAACTACAAGTCTCTGGATGGCTCAAATGTCTCTTTAGAAACTGAAATGGCTTCTGTCGTTTCTTCTCGTAGATTAAATCAGATTATGTCTGACAGGCCTCTCCAAATGATAAAACTAATCTGCTGAGAAAACACACTAACTGCTTCCTCCTATGAATACAGAGGTAAACAGAAAGATCAGACACTTTCTCTTCCTTCAGGTTATCTAAATAACTGGAAAGTCCTACAAATCAAGGGCAGGTAAGAGAAAGGAAAACATAATCAACAAACTGTAGGTCAAAGAAAATGTTTTCTCTGCTTCTCTTTTTGAATGTATAGAAAATCCATCATTTGTATAATACTGACCTCAGAGTTTAAATACCTAGAGAGAAGATTATGTGGATTCCAGGTTTTCAGAACAGGAATTCAGCAACATGAAATGAGAGGAGAGAAAAACCAATTGCTGAGAGCAATTTCCTGGGTCCTCTGTCCCCTGCTGTCCACATTTCTGCCCTCCCTCCCTGAGGACTCTGACCTTGACCGTCTTCAGCATGGAGTCTCACCTCTTGCCTGTCCCCATAGCTGGGGCAGGCCAGGCTGGTCACCAGTTGGGAGAACACAGCACAGGAATCGAGGTGGTCGCCTTACACATGGCTCTGGGGCAGCTTCCAAGGCCTGTCGGGGTGACATCTGAGTTCCCCATGGCCATGCTATGGCCACAACAGGAATGCCATGGCTTTCCAGATGGAAACACTGGGTGGGGCAGAGGTTAGATAACTTTTAAGGTCTGCTCTAAATCCAAGATACTTGTGATTCCCTAAAATTCAGCTGGGAGCTACTGTTACAGCTGCTCCGTAAGCTACAGATGCCAGATAAATGTGCCACCCAGCTTTATAAGGACATGTGCTGCAAAGGCACCCAACTTGTTTTCCACAAGGTGGGCAACTGGAAAGAAGCACTAATTATCAAGGTCACACCTAGAAACACTCGGGCTCCCTGATCATCACATTCAGAAGAGTCTGTACCTTTCCTCCTCTCCCTCCCGTTTCTGTAAAGCAGAGAATTCTCCCACCTGCCAACTCCATGGTCTACACAGCCAGCCTGCCTCCTGCCAATTCTCTAGGGAGGTACTTGGTCTTGATATCTGAACCTTCTTTAGAGTGTAAATTACACAGCCGGATTGGAAATGGTTTGCAAGTAGAAACTAGGTCTCATCCTTTTCTGGGCCCCCCTTACATGGCCTAGTTCAATGCTTTCCACAAAGCAGGTGCTCAAAAAGATTAGTTGAATAGGTAACATGAGATAAAAAAGTGAGTTTTAAAACAAATGAAGCTGCAGATGCCTCTGCAAATGCAAGTCTTAATTAGAAATACACTGTGCTTGAAAGAAATTTAGAGGCCTCTGGTGACATCCTCCAAAGCAAGGATGTTTATTTATGGAGAACCTGAACTCAATGCAGTAAGTAATAATCCAGTTACATTTTTCCTGGAAACCAACACCCTTGTAAAAAAACACCAAATAATATACATTGCTGAAGATCAATCACTTCCTGAGGGCTAAGAAACAGAGACTCAGGGAAACATGATCTGACATGCCAGGGGCAAATTCGGTGTGTCTCTCTCTCCATGAGAAAAATGTCCACAGCAGCTCTGCACTCTAGAGGGCTTGGGAAACAAGCAGTTTTATGTAAAAAAGGAAGCATTTGCATTATGCCCCAGGATTCCCAGAGCTATACCTTATATGACAGTCCTAAATGCACGGGATGGGGGCAGGGGCTGCAGACCTGAAGGCATTACTGGCAATTCATTGACAGATACACTCTTAGGATCTATGCATTGCATTGTATGCAAATAATTTACCTTGAAAGAAAGAAAAAAAACCCTCTGAACTCTTGAGATCTCCATGAAATATGTGGGTGAAAGGGCACCACTGTCCACTATTCTACTTTGAGCTGCATTTAAAAATAAACTAGATGAATAGATACCCAGATATGGGATAAAACAAGTATAGTAAAATGCTAATTATAGAATCCAGGAGGCAGGTATATGGGTGCGTGCTATAAATTCAACTTCTTGGTATAGTTGAAAATTCTCATCAAAAAAAATTGGGTGAAAACATTACTCATAGGGCTTCCCTGGTGGCGCAGTGGTTGGGAGTCCGCCTGCCAATGCAGGGGACACGGGTTCGTGCCCCGGTCTAGGAGGATCCCACATGCCGCGGAGCGGCTGGGCCTGTGGGCCATGGCCGCTGGGCCCGCGCGTCCGGAGCCTGTGCTCCGCAACGGGAGAGGCCACGTATCGCAAAAAAGTGAGAGGCCCGCGTATCGCAAAAAAACAAAAAAAACAAAAAAAACACATTACTCATAATATGTAGTAACCTGGGGGTTAGTGCTTTGCTTACACACAGCCCGATGAAGGTGAGTTTAAGTGAGAATGCAAGTGGAGAGACTGAGGACAGTAGGGCAGGGGGGCACTGGTCAGGGGAGCCTTGCCATAAAGGTTAAGAGGAACCAGGGAGTCACCTGGCAGGACAGACTGCATCATGTCTGTATGCTAATGAGTGGCTCACAGACACTATTATGATGCTCCAGGCGATAGGGGCAGTTGTGAAAGCCCAGCTCTCAGCATGTGCCAGGAGACAGGACCAAGTGCACTGAGGAAGGGCTGGCTTCCAGGGGAACACAGACCCTGTACCCCTGGCAAAAAGGAGGGAAGCTGGAGTCGGCAGACACAGGTGTGCAGGTGGGATCCACACACTGAAGAACGTTGCTTTAAATCCTGCAGGGAAGACTCTCAAAGGTTCCTCCTTTATTCACTACAGGAAAGTTCTGCAAGGGGTCTGAGGCGTAGCTAAGGGTACCCCTGGGACAAACAGCATACAGTGTGAATTAAATCCATTTTCTGTTTTCTATCCCTCAATGTCCACTTGTATCCAACTAAAACTCACCTGCCCAAGAATTGCCTGGGAGCATCCTTTGCCTCCATGTTGAAGTATCCCCCTCCCACTTCACAAATAAAGACCTATTTCCCTTTTCTCAACTCTTACCTAGGGACACTGACCCAAGAAGCAAGAAAAAGTCCATTCAAAATACCAGTGTCTGGTATGCCAATACTTTCTGGAGAGTTTTTATCATAAACAGGTGTTGAATTTTGTTAAAAGCTTTTTCTGCATCTACTGAGATGATCATATGGTTTTTATTCTTTAATTTGTTAGTATGGTGTATCACATTTGATTGATTTGCATATATTTAAGAACCCTTGCATCCCTGGGATAAATCCCACTTGATCATGGTGTATATGATCCTTTTAATGTGTTGTTGGATTCTGTTTGCTAGTATTTTGTTGAGGATTTTTGCATCTATATTCATCAGTGATACTGGTCTGTAATTTTCTTCTTTTGTAGTATCTTTGTCTGGTTTTGGTATGAGGATGTTGGTGGCCTCATAGAATGAGTTTGGGAGTGTTCCTTCTTCTGCAATTTTTTTGGAAGAGTTTGAGAAGGATGGGTATTAGCTCTTCTCTAAATGTTTGATAGAATTCACCTGTGAAGCCATCTGGTCCTGGACTTTTGTTTGCTGGAAGATTTTTAACCACAGTTTCAATTTCATTACTTGTGATTGGTCTGTTCATATTTTCTATTTCTTCCTGGTTCAGTCTTGGAAGGTTATACTTTTCTAAGAATTTGTCCACTTCTTCCAGGTTGTCCATTTTACTGGCATAGGGTTGATTGTAGTAGTCTCTTAGGATGCTTTGTATTTCTGCGGTGTCTGTTGTAACTTCTCCTTTTTCATTTCTAATTTTATTGATTTGAGTCCTCTCCCTCTTCTTCTTGATGAGTCTGGCTAATGGTTTATCAATTTTGTTTATCTTCTCAAAGAACCAGCTTTTAGTTTTATTGATCTTTGCTACTGTTTTCTTTGTTTCTATTTCATTTATTTCTGCTCTGATATTTATGTTTTCTTCCTTCTGCTAACTTTGGCTTTTGTTTGTTCATCTTTCTCTAGTTCCTTTAGGTGTAAGGTTAGATTGTTTATTAGAGATTTTTCTTCTTTCCTAAGGTAGGCTTGTATAGCTACAAACTTCCCTCTTTGAACTGCTTTTGCTGCATCCCATAGGTTTTGGATCGTGTTTTCATTGGCATTTGTCTCTAGGTATACTTTGATTTCCTCTTTGATTTATTCAGTGATCTCTTGGTTATTCAGTAACATATTGTTTAGCCTCCATGTGTTTGTGTTTTATACGTTGTTTTCCCTGTAATTTATTTCTAATCTCATAGCATTGTGGCCAGAAAAGAGGATTGACATGATTTCAATTTTCTTAAATTTACTGAGGCTGGATTTGTTACCCAAGATGTGATCTGTCCTGGAGAATATTCCATGCGCACTTAAGAAGAAAGTGTAATCTGCTGTTTTTGTATGGAATGTCCTATAAATATCAATTAAATCTATCTGGTCTATTGTGTCATTTAATGCTTCTGTTTCCTTATTAATTTTCTGTTTGGATGATCTGTGCATTGGTGTAAGTGAGGTTTTAAAGTCCCCCACTATTAGTGTGTGACTGTCGGTTTCCTCTTTTAGAGCTGTGAGCAGTTGTCTCATGTATTGAGGTCCTCTTATGTTGGGTGCATATACATTTATAAGTTATATCTTCTTCTTGGATTGATCCCTTGATCTTTATGTAGTGTCCTTCTTTGTCTCTTGTAACATTCTTTATTTTAAAGTCTATTTTATCTGATATGACTATAGCTACTCCAGCTTTCTTTTGATTTCCACTTGCATGGAATATCTTTTTCCGTCCCCTGACTTTCAGTCTCTATGTGTTCCTAGGTCCGAAGTGGGTCTCTTGTAGACAGCATATATATGGGTCTTGTTTTTGTATCCATTCAGGAAGCCTGTGTCTTTTGGTTGGAGCATTTAATCCATTCACGTTTAAGGCAATTATTGATATGTATGTTCCTATGGCCATTTTCTTAATTGTTTTGCATTTGTTTTTGTAGGTCCTTTTCTTCTCTTGTGTTTCCCACTTGAAGTTCCTCTAGCATTTGTTGTAGAGCTGGTTTGGTGGTGCTGAATTCTCTTAGCTTTTGCTTGTCTGTAAAGCTTTGATTTCTCCATCAAATCTTAATGAGATCTTTGCTGGGTAATCTTGGTTGTAGGTTCTTCCCTTCATCACTTTCAGTATATCATGCCACTCCCTTCTGGCTTGTAGAGTTTTTGCTGAGAAAACAGTTGTTAACCTTATGGGAGTTCCCTTGTATGTCATTTGTCATTTTTCCCTTGCTGCTTTCAATAATTTTTCTTTGCCTTTAATTTTTGAAAATCTGATTACTATGTGTCTCGCTGTGTTTCTCCTTCAGTTTATCCTGTATGGGACTCGCTGCGTTTCCTGGACTTGGGTGGCTGTTTCCTTTCCCATGTTAGGGAAGTTTTCGACTATGGTCTTTTCAAACATTTTCTCAGGTCCTTTCTCTCTCTTTCCTCCTTCTGCGACCCCTATAATGAGAATGTTGTTGCGTTTAATGTTGTCCCAGAGGTCTCTTAGGCCGGCTTTATTTCTTTTCATTCTTTTTTCTTTATTCTGTTCTGTAGCAGTGAATTCCACCATTTTGTCTTCCAGGTTACTTATCTGTTCTTCTGCCTCAGTTATTCTGCTATTGATTCCTTCTAGTGTATTTTTCATTTCAGTTATTTTATTGTTCATCTCTGTTTGTTTGTTCTTTAATTCTTCAGGATCTTTGTTAAATATTTCTTGCATATTCTCGATCTTTGCCTCCATTCTTTTTCCAAGGTCCTGGATCATATTCATTATCCTTATTCTGAATTATTTTTCTGGAAGGTTGCCTACCTCCACTTCATTTAGTTGTTTTTCTGGGGTTTTATCTTGTTCCTTCATCTGGTACATAGCCCTCTGCCTTTTTCATCTTGTCTTTCTGTGAATGTGGTTTTTGTTCCACAGGCTGCAGGATTGTAGTTCTTGCTTCTGCTGTCTGACCTCTGGTGGATGAGGCTATCTAAGAGGCTTGTGCAAGTTTCCTGATGGGAGGGACTGGTGGGGGTAGAGCTGGCTGTTTCTCTGGTGGTAAGAGCTCTATAGAACTTCAATCCGCTTGTCTGCTGATGGGTGGGGCTGGGTACCCTCCCTGCTGGTTGTTTGGCCTGAGGCAACCCAACACTGGAGCCTACCCGGGCTCTTTGGTGGGGCTAATGGCGGACTCTGGGAGGGTGCACACCAGGAGTACTTCCCAGAACTTCTGCTGCCAGTGTCCTTGTCCTAATGGTGAGACAGAGCCACCCCCTGCCTCTGCAGGAGACCCTCCAACACCAGCAGGTAGGTCTGGTTCAGTCTCCTACGGGGTCACTGCTCCTTTCCGTGGGTCCCGACGCACACTCTACTTTGTGTGTGCCCTCCAAGGGTGGAGTCTCTGTTTCCTCCAGTCCTGTTGAAGTCCTGCAATCAAATCCCACTAGCCTTCAAAGTCTTGATTCTCTAGGAATTCCTCCTCCCGTTGCCAGACGCCCAGGTTTGGAAGCCTGAAGTAAGGCTCAGAACCTTCACTCCAGTGAGTGGACTTCTGTGGTGTAAGTGTTCTCCAGTTTATGAGTCACCCACCCAGCAGTTACACGATTTGATTTTATTGTGACTGTGCCCCTCCTACCATCTCACTGTGGCTTCTCCTTTGTCTTTTGATGTGGGGTATCTTTTTTGGTGAGTTCCAGTGTCTTCCTGTCGATGACTGTTCAGCAGTTAGTTGTGCTTCTGGTGTTCTCACAAGAGGGAGTGAGAGCACGTCCTTCTACTGCGCCATCTTGAACCAATCTCTTCCAAAGCCCCATCTTTGGTAGAGAGGTAGATTTCCAATTTTTTATGTTTAATAATTATTTATTAAAATTTGTAATTAGTGTCACCTTGAGGAATTATGTACCATTAATCACTATAATCCTAAATCCATCCAGAAGAAAAATTCTTAACACTTATTTTCTGAAGGAATAATTTTTATGTAAACATTTACATTTGAGAGAACTAAGAATGATTAATAAAAATGTTTCAAACCTAAAGTTATATCACATTTGGATAAAATTCTGTGTGGAAAGTGGAATAGAAATATAAGTGCAGAGAGAAAATGGGAGTATGTAAAATATCAACCAGTTAAAGAAGGACTTGTTTGTATATATTTTTTAATTAATGATATGGGCTTCAAAATTATGTGGCATTTAAATAGATTCAATTTAAAATAGAGACTGACAGTTTTATTTTTAAACGTCCATATTTACAATTGGATGAAAGTAACATAATTTGTAGTTAATTAATCTGGGGTTAGAACTTTAGATGTCAAGGTTAAAATACATGAATGAAAAAATACAGCTTCTCAAAATTCTTGCAGAGGTCACTGGAGCAGGAAGTGTGAAGGCCTCTGGCTTAGGTGTCACTCTGTCACATTCAGACGTGCATGGCTGGAGCCAGGGGGAGCAGGGCAGGCACTCCCGAGCCCTAGGGACCAGTTAGGGTGCAGGCTGTGGACATGCACATGCAGACCTGCATCTTATGACTTGTGCATATGTAGTGCAGGACATGCAAAGGTGGGGTGGTCTGATTCACTGTTTGAATACGTGAAGGAGGGAGGACAGTCCTGGTTTGTCTTACGGGACCTTCACTGTGATTCCAGCACAGGCATTGCGGAAGCAAGAGCAGGAAGCCACGGTCGCAACTTACCATTTGCAGCCAAATGTTGGTGGTCAACACTTGGTTCTTCTCATCCTTTAAAGGAAAAAAAAAAAAGTCAAAAATATGGTTTATATGATTTACGTAAGAAGAAATGATACCCTTATTCATGCACCAATCTGATGGTTGGGACGGTTGGTGTGTGTGGAAAATAGAATTCATGGAGCACTTCCAAATATACTCCAGCATTTCCCCAGAGCGCAGCTTTTCTATTTATGCTGAAGTAATACACATTCATTACAGAGCTCTTACAAAAGATGGAAAAGTATAGAGAAGAATATTAAAACCCTGCAACCTCACTATCCAGAGATGATACCTGCTAATGGTTTATCTTATTTTTCCTTACACATTATTTATCATTTGTATACTTAAAAAATAAGACTGTGTGCAGATTCCAATCTTTTAAAGTCAAGTTTATATTAGCAGAATGGATAGAGTTTTAGGCAAAGTGAAATATTTTAGGCTTCCCTCCCCCGGGAAAGGGAGTCCCCGCCCCATCCTGTGACATCTGCGGCACCTGTGCTAACAGTGCTGCGTGGGCCCCGTTTCTCCCTGAGCCCCAAGGGTCTGCCTGCCTTTCCTCCCATCCTCCATCAGCCTGCCAGCACCCAGGCCCTTGACACACACCTGCAGGGTACACCCTGTACAGGTAAGCAAACTAAGGGTCAGAAAGGTGTTTCCTTTATGAAGGAACCATTCACACTTGGATCTGAGTCAACAGCCCCTCTTTTCACATTTCCAAACTAAGAGTGGCTTCCAAGCTGGGCGCCAAAGTCTGCATTCTTTCCAGGAAGCTCTGGATAGCGGATCAACCATGGCTTTGCCCCTGCACTGGGCACCCAAAGAAGATGCTAGTCAACATGGGGCCTTTCCCCCTGGGATGCAACCGGTTTTTTAGCATGGCTGGCAAAGCCCAAAAGGGCCTAGTAAAAGCCACGGTGCACACAGAGACAAACAAGCCCATTTCATGCAACAGTTCTACTGAGAATCCTGTTCAGTATTTCGTGTTCAATTCCCACCTAAAAGACTCTGTAAATTAGCAATTTTCACCCTCTCCAGGAGAAAGTACTTATTAATGCTAAGATATCCAGAGGCTGAGGCCATAAGCCCCTCCAGCATGAACTACCTGGCCTGGCTCCCTGATGGCAGTCACAAAAACAGACCCATTGGCAGAAAGAACACAATCTACTGGGGCATGGTCTCAGGGCAGGGATACAAGTGAGACATGGATGCTGCTTCTCCTTCAAATACAAATGTGTTGAACGTGAAAGGAGCTGGCAGAGATTCTTTGATGCATCAATGCCCCTGTCCCAGTAGCTCACCCTGGGTGCCTCTGAGAGGTGAGAGTTGGGGGCAGGAAGGTGGGTGTAAATCTCACAGAGAGGATCGGCTGCCTAGGGAAAGACAGGGGACCAAGTCCCAAGGGTCCCAGGCCAGGGGCTGTGTCCAGAAGAAGCTGCCAATCCTGTTACAAGAAAAATACATCCCCTTTTTCAAAATAACACATGCCAGGGGTTTTGGTAGATAAAGCTGTGGAGCTAACCTCTCTCCATCCTCTGTGCAGAGAGAACAGTCCTTGACAGAGCCATGCATCTGAATTGCAAGAGGGCTCTAGTTCCATTCCGATCTCCAGTACTATTTGAAAGCACTGATAAACTCTTATAGGACATATGTCCCTTGCCTCAACTTATTAAGGAGTTGTTTTTAATCGACTTAAAATTAGCCAGTGTTCCATTCATGTGGCTTTCTTTCTTTTAATTGCATCCATGTCTTTATCTTCTGAGAGAAAGGCTTCTGTGGTTTGGGAGCTCCATTACGACCAATCTAATTAAAAGGCTTTCTTCTTTCCAACATGTTAGCTGAAACCTCATTAGAGGGAAATGAGATTTCTGTGGTGTGCTGCAGCATGGGACTGAGCAGGCATTTCAAACTGTAATCAACGCAAAGCAGCAGCCAGCCTCCAACAGAGGGAAAGCAGCAGCCAGCCTCCAAGGGAGGGAGCAGCAATGTGGGTGGGGGAGGCTCCACGGAGATGCGGGAAAACCCTGCAGGACCAGCAGAGAGGCTACTGTCTGTGTTCCCAAGGTGGGCCCCTCACACCACCACCCCCCATCCCAGGGCCACCCACTGGCTGAGTCTCAGCTCTCAGTCTGCATGGTGACAAGGTGTCCCACCTCCTTGTGAAGTATATGTCCTTCCCCCAGAGACTGAATGTTTGTGTTGCCCAAATTTCCTATGTTGAAACCTACGCTGCGCAGGGATGGTATTAGGAGATGGGGCCTTTGGAAGGTGTTTAGGTCACGAGGGTAGGTTCACCCTCATGACCAGGATTATTGTCCTTAATAAAGGGACCCCAAAGGGCTCCCTCACCCCTTCTGCCATGTGAAGACCCAGCTGGAAAACAGCCATCTATGAACCAGGAAGCAGACTCTCACCAGACATCAAAGCTGCAGGTACCTTGATCTTGTACTCCCCAGCCTCCATAAATGAGTGTCATTAAGCCACTCAGTCTATGGTACTTTGGTTACAGCAGCCGAGCTGATGGAAGGCAGGGCCCTCACACGGTCTGAACTCTGCTCAGCTCCAGACAGGCTCTCTGTCCTCCTCCAGCTGTACTGCTCAAAGAATCCAGTCTCAAGTCCTTAGGGCAGCACACAGCCCTTTCTGCAATCCACAGTCCAGCCAAGTGTTCATTTGCTCATTCATTCATTCACTCATTTGACAAATGTTTCTGGAGCACTTCCTGTTTTGGGCATTATGCCAGCCTGATATGCACAGTGGGAGCTGAACAGACACGGTCCCTGACCTCATGGAATATAAAATGTGGGTGGAGGGTGGGATAACACAATTCGACAATGACACACCTATAATTACAAACGGTGACAAGTCACAGAGGACAGGAACAGAGCCCCTTCAGAGGATGACAGAGAGACGGACTTCACCAGAGTGATGGGTGTGGGATCCTGAGGAAAAGACATCATCACCTTTACTCCCTAGGACCCTGCAACACCAAAGCCACGACCACTCAGGCCCACTGTGTGCACCCCTACCCTTCGAGATCTTGCTCCTCACTCAACCCCCAAGTGCCTGCCCTGCCCCATGCCCTCTCCTTCCTCCTGCACAAGCCCAGGGGCTCCGGGAGGGAGCCGGCAACCTGGGCAGATCTGTGGCCTCGGACAGCAAAGTGCAATTCAACCCAAGGAGGAACCTTCCTGTCAGTTGTCCAGCTGCTTTAGAAGAGACCTAACATGTATCTACAAGGATAACAAGTTAGCTGAACATCATTTGATGCTTAATAAATCTATTTTCCATTTAAAAAAAGAGGGGACCTATCGACCAGTTCCTGAGTTGTAAGCACAGAGGATGGCCACCCTTCTGGTCCACCCCTGGGCTGGCCCCCTGAGGGCAAAGGCAGGTGACCAGGGCCTGCAAGGTCTGCAGAGCCAGATCCCGCACACCCAGTGCCCCTGCCACAGCTTCCCAGCCTCGTCCCTGCCACCCTGCCACCCACGGTGCCCTGCTTCTTGATGGAGTCTTCACCTCTGCATTCAACTGCCCGGCCTCAGGGGCTGCACGTCCTACACACTGAAGTCAGGTGGAAATCAATTCTCACCCCGGGAGGAAGCTCTCTCCTCTCTCACCTTGTTCTCCTCCACTGACACTCCGGTCACCAACCCCCGTACTGCTCTCACGCTTGTGGGAAATCAGGAACCAGCCACTGACGCTGAACTCAGCAGTCACGTCTGGCACAGGCTGGAGGCACACGGGTCCAACACTGGGACTCTCGGGAGGGAGAGGGGGATGAGGCTTCCAAACCCTGACCCCAGACCCTGGCCCAGGGGCTTTAAAACATAAGCAGGTACAACCCCCTGGGAACAAACAGCACAGGATCCGGGCATGGGTTCCAGTGATTCCAGACCCTCAGCAGCTGCCTGCCCATCACAGCCCTGACCCAACCTGGCAGGACAGCACACAGGAGCAGAGCCCCCAACACTGGCTGCCAGAAAACCCCCCGGGCTCCAATCAGCTGCCCCCTATAGGGCACTCAGTGTCTGTGGTTTCAGTGTTCTCTTCTCAGAAATAGGGGGACAATAGCTGCCCCCACCACCTCCCAGGGTAGCAGGGACGAGTAGAGTCACCCAGGCTGTGACATATGACTCGGCTCTAGTGTGTCACTGTGTGGCTGCTCTCTCTCTCCCTCACACACACACACACACACACACACACACACACACACACACACACGGCTCCCCCACAAGACCCAGGCTCCTTGCTGACCCTGGGATCTCACAGGAGGACACAGGACCCCTGAGTGCCATGGAATCACACAGACCAGTGCACAAAACACCCCCAAAGCCAACCCCTTCTTTGTTTTTCAAACTGAGCACTTCAGAATATATTCAGCCTCAAAAAAGAAGGAAATCCCACTATTTGTGACAGCGGGGATGAACCTGGAGCACATTACGTTAAGTGAAAGAAAACAGACACGGAAAGATCCTGCATGATTCCACTTGTATAAAGAATCTAAAATAATCCAACCCACAGAAGTACAGAGTAGTATGGTGGCTGCCAGGGGCTGGGTGGGAAATGAGAGGTGTTAGTCCAAGGGTGCAAAGTTTCAGTTCTGCAAGATGAACGAGCCCCAGAGATCTACTGTGAGGCACAGCGCCTATAACTAATAATGCTGTAGGGTAGACTTAAACGTTTGCTAAGAGGGTAGATCTTATGTTAGGTGTTCTTATCACAGAAATAATAATTATAATAAATAAAAAAGAGGGCAGGAGGAAACTTTGGGAGGTGACGGGTATGTTTATGGCACAGATTGTGGCAGGAGTTTCACAATGTATGGTTATCTCCAAACTTGTCATATTGTGTACATTAAACACGTATAGCTTTTTGTATGTCAATCATACCTCAGTAAAGGGATTTTTTAAGTATACTTTAAGTAGCCATGCTTTTTAAAATCAATCTCCCGGAATAATCATGTGTCTGTTTTAGAGTACAACCATTCTGATGTGCTATCCTGCACACCTGCAGCAATTATTCTTCTGGAGATTTTACAGGGTGACATTATTCAACATTATTTTGCAGAGCTCCCAATACTTTTTCTTTGCTTTTGTGTAAATGCTGAGAAAAAAAATAGGTAACAATATATCTGTGTCTCAATTCTCATTTGCAGAGAAAGTTGCTAGGTAACATAAATTTTTATTTAAGTAGTACTCTGCAGTTTTTTTTTTAAACAAGGATCACTTCTTTTATCTAATTTAATCTTTACATGAACCATATTTTTGTCCTGTTTTTACAGAAAAATAAATTGAGAGGCTGTGATTTTCCCTAAGTCAGTGAGATGTTAGGGCTGAGAGAAGACTCATATCCAGCATAAGAAATAAATGCCTAAAAGTCAATAAGAAAAAGGCAGACAATCCAACAGAAAAATGAGCAAAAGATGAACAAGCCCATGATTTTCACCACAGAGGATAACAGTAAATGATATTTGAAAATAATACAGCTAAACCTTAAATAGAGTTTGCAGTCTTCTCAATGTGATACACACATGCACGCGCATGCGTGCACACGCACACACACACACTTTTTTTTCAAACTCATTACAGTCTTGTGACAACCACACAGCGAAGTCAGTACTATTATTATTCTCATCTCATAGCTCAACACCAGTGTTTCAGCCGCCAGGTGACTCTGCTCCCAGTGTCCTAAGGAAACACTTTGGTGATGGTCACAGAAAAGGATTCCCTTTGGCATCTGTACAGCACAGACATTCTCAAACTACAGGCTGGGAACCTCTGAGTTTCTGAGATGCTTCCAGAAGATCAGTGAAACCACACCTTTTTCACAATCATGAGCAGTTATTAGCCTATTTCACCCTCACTTACTCATGAACGGTTGGTAGAGCTTTGCAGAGACCATGTGACATACGATGCAGCAGACTGACCACAGAAGTGCATCAGAGAATCCAGCTGTCTTCTACGAAGCTGGGCATTAAGGAGATTTGCAAAAATATAAAACAATGCTACTCTTCTCACTAAATGTGTTTTTCCTTGGAAAATATAGTTATTGCTCTTAAAGTATCAGTTATGGTAACAAGGCATGAGGTTATTATTTCGAATGAATTCATGGACTTGAAAATGTTTTCTTAGTTTTTATTTCAAACATGATAATAAATATTGATAGATGTAACCCATGTAAAAAAACTGAGGGGGGGTGGGGACAGGGATCTGCAATAACTTTTATGAGAGTAGAGGGGTCCGGAAGCTTAGAAGTTTGAGAGCCGCTGGTGCAGGCTTGGCATTCCTAAGACAAGGCGTTGCTGGTTCTTGGACCCAGGGGCCCGGCCCCATCTCTGTTCTCATTTGGGGGTTGCTCAGAGTCTGTGTTGTGGGAGTACATTGTGAAGAGTCTGCCCCAGCCTCCCTAGGGAGGGGCAAGGGGTTCGAGGGTGCACTTTTAACTAGGACTGAAAGGGCTTCTTTCCACTTCTGTTAGAGGAAGAGCCTTCCCTGTCTCCCCCAAGAGGACCCAAATCTGGAAGAATGAAGCCTGGGGCATGGATCTTGAGAGCAGAACCAGAGAAGAGACTCCACCTTGAGTCAGCAGGGCTGGAAAGTGGAGGAAGGGTGGAGGGGCCGGGGGATTATGGATGTAGGAGAGAGGGAGAAAAGATGTGGACTCCAGTCACACTGGTAAACCAACACTCAAGCTTCATCTGAACTCTCTCTGGACAGAAACAATAAATTTCCCTTTATTCTGAAGTCATCATCCTGACTGAATCAGTGTCTAAGCATCCCCTCCACAAACACAGCACACATAACAAGTTATCTCTGGCAGGACTCAAGGTAAGCAACTGCACACAGAGCTGGACTCCACAAATGCCTGGGTCATGGAAACCAGTGCTGGAGCTTCAGCATCAAGCTTCTCCAACAAACTCTCTTGGGAACCTGGTTGTGGAAAGTCCCATCAAAACAAGGTCCTCTGAAGACAGGAGCTAGTGATAGGGGATCTCAACATAACCCTCAGTGTGGAACTGGTGCCAAGGTGGGTTCAAAAGGTCGAAGGGAAGGGAAAGGGATGAGATACATGAAAGAAGGCAGGAGCCAGAAGTGAAAGCAATAATGTTTTCTTTTTTTGTTATCTAACATTTATAATATTTCTACAAGCAATGTAGATTAATTGGTTTAATAAATTAAGCAAAAATAAAGATCACATAAAAGGAAAGAATATATATGAAAAAAATTACCACCGTTATAACACAGAAAATTAAAAACTATGGGTAGACACACCCTCATCAGGCATGGGCAAGATGAAAAAATTGGAATGACAGATTCACAAACATAGTTTGGCAATGAATGAATGAATGAATACATAAATAATTTAAAATAGCAAATGCAAGGAAGAAAGGAAGGAAAGCAGATAAACACAACTAAAATACAAAACATAATCTGGAAAAAAAGCCCAATTAAGACAAGCATGCTTCCCATGAATTCTTTCTACTATATAACTCAATAAAGCCTTGGATCAAATTAAACATTATTTCAAAGATGAGATTACAAAATACCCGAATGAAATAAAAGGGAGACTGCAGAGCTAAACAAATAAACTGAGAACCGAAACAATACGGTTACATGGCTAATAAATTAGAGCCAGAAAAAAACAAAACAGACCCAGCTGAAAATTGAGTTACCGGCATGAAGGCAAGGCATGAGATAACCACAGTGTGTAGAGGAAAAACACAAAGAGATTAAGTCAATTAGGGACGTGGACACAGAAGTGCCACAAGGAGGGCACAACCTGAGCTGAAACAGAGAACACGCACATGGGAAACAGAAAGAGTCCTGGGACCACGCACAGGAGACACACTTCTGGTTCTAGCAAAACAGTAATATCGATAACCTGAACACTGTCCCACTACCAAACACCTTGAAATGCTGGAGAAAATCACAGAAATACCTTCTTAAATGCAAATGGAAGCTCACAAAAATGGAAGAGAAATCTTCAAAAACAAAAGATCCAATAGGAAACTGAAAAGAACACTGTCAGGGGCACTGGTGGTGCAGTGGTCAAGAATCTGCCTGCCAGTGCAGGGGACATGGGTTCGATCCCTGGTCCAGGAAGATCCCACATGCCACAGAGCAACTAAGCCCATGAGCCACAACTACTGAGCCTGTGCTCTAGAGCCTGCAAGCCACAACTACTGAGCCCACGTGCCACAACTGCTGAAGCCCGCTTGCCTAGAGCCCATGCTCCACAACAAGAGAAGCCACTGCAATAAGAAGCCCGCTCACCACAGTGAAGAGTAGCCCCCACTCGCCATAACTAGAGAAAGCCCACAGGCAGCAAAGAAGACCCAACACAGCCAAAAATAAATAAATGAATAAATAAATAAATAAATAACCTTTAAAAAAAATAAAATAAACTTCAAAAGGAGAAAATTTAAAGAAATAATGACTGAGAAATTTCCAGAATTGCTGAACTAACACTCAGTTTAAGGAAGCTCAACAAGTTACTCAAGAAGATAAACATGATTCAAAAACTAATCAAAGTTTAATCATTTTTTTTAGCTCCTATATGTAAAGAGCTTAGAATTTAAGCTCTTGTAGCAAGAAAAAAAAAAAAAAAACACTGAACATACTGAAAATCAGTGACTTTAGTTGGATCCATGAGAGCTTAATGTTGCATTGTAAAGTGCCACACCGAAATCTGAAAACAGGCAAATTCACAGAGTCATAGACAAGATCTGCTTACCTAGGGCAGAGGCTACTAGAGCCATAAACTTGCAGTAACACCCACATGGTCATTTTGATGAGTCTCTGTTTGCTGAGGATAAACTTGAGTGAGAATAAGAAATCTCCAGGGAGCCACAACCTTGGGGACACCCTACACTCTCATGGATTTCAGCTCCAGGAGCCCCACCAAGTTCTCAAGGTAAATATGCAAGAAAGATCCCCTTGTAACTCTGGCACAGGAAGGGAAGGAGTAACTCTTAGGAAACAGGCCACCCAAAGCCTTCTCCATAGCAAAGGCTACTCTCCAAGCTTTCCAGAGCTTGATCTCCACCATTCCTCTCACACCAGTGCCCTGGAGCCCTTCTGTCCCATGCAAAGGAGGGGACAAAAGCCATCATAGGAGGGAAACACTTGTCAAGGCCACAGCCCACAAGCACAGACAGGCCCACTGAAAGACTGAGATTTAACCATAACACTACAGAACCTATAGAACACTTCCCCTCCCCCACGTCATCCCACCACACTAACACTCCAAAATAAGGGCAGTGGGAACCACTGAAAAAGCTGCAGACTCCCTCTGAGGAGGGGTATTGAGCAAAGACCAAAATCAAGAGGGGAGACAAAAACAGACACTAGAAGAATCTGAACCCTCTGGCACAGAAAGCTACAGCAAACATTACAGCCCAACTAGCCAAACTAACATAAATTCTCACATTAAAGGTGTATTTATTTCAATTTCTATTACCTTATAGGATATTTCTGATTATAACAGAACAACTACAAGGCAACTAAAAGTCAAGAAAAACAGTCTGGAGAGGCAAAGCAAGCATCAGAAAAATACTGTAATATGACACAGATGTTGAGATTATCAAACACTAAATTTAAGGTAATATGATCAATATGTTAAAGGACTCTAAAGGAGAAATAAACAACATGCAAGAACAGATGGGTAGGGGGGACCTTTAAGATGGCGGAGGAGAAAGAAGTGGAGATCATCTTCTTCCCCACAAATATATCAAAAATACATCTACATGTGGAACAACTCCTACAGAACACCTACTGAACACTGGCAGAAGACCTCAGACTTCCCAAAAGTCAAGAAACCCCCCGTGTATGCGGGTAGGGCAAAAGAAAAAACGGAGACAAAAGAATAGGAACAGGACCTGCACCTCTGGGAGGGAGCTGTGAAGGAGGAAAAATTTCCACACACTAGAAGCCCCTTCACTGGCAGAGACAGGGGGTGGGTGGGGGGGAAGCTTCAGAGCCACAGAGGAGAGCACAGCAACAGGGGTGCAGAGGGCAAAGCGGAGAGATTCCAGCACAGAGGATCGGTGCCGACAGCACTCACCAGCCTGAGAGGCCTGTCTGCTCACCCGCCGGGATGGGCAAGGGCTGGGAGCTGAGGCTCTGGCTTCGGAGTTCAGATCCCAGGGAGAGGACTAGGGTTGGCTGCGTGAACACAGCCTGAAGGGGGCTAGTGCTCCACAGCTAGCCAGGAGGGAGTCCGTGAAAAAGTCTGGAACTGCCTAACAGGCAAGAGACCATTATTTCGGGATGCAGGACAAGAGGGGATTCAGAGCACTGCTTAAAGGAGCTCTAGACACAGGCGTGAGCCATGGTTATCAGAACAGACCCCAGAGATGGGCATGAGACGCTAAGACTGCTGCTGCAGCCACCAAGAAGCCTGTGTGCAAGCACAGTTCACTATCCACACCTCCCCACCCTGGAGCCTGCCCCTGCCAGGGTCCCATGATCGAGGGACAACTTCCCAGGGATAGCACATGACGTGGCTCAGGCTGTTGCAACGTCACGCTGGCCTCTGCCGCCGCAGGCTTACCCTGCAGTCCGTACCCCTCCCACGCCCCAGCCTACGTGAGCCAGAGGCCCGAATCAGATGCTACTTTAAGCCCACCCTGTCTGGGTGGGGAAGAGATGCCCTCAGGTAACCTACATGCACAGGCAGGGCCAAATCCCAAGCTGAACCCCAGGAGCTATGCAAACAAACAAGAGAAAGGGAAATTTCTCCATGCAGCCTCAGGAACAGTGGCTTAAATCTCCACAGTCAACTTAATGTACCCTGTACCTGTGGAATACCTGAATAGACAACAAATCATCCCAATATTGAGTCAGTGGACTTTCAGAGCAATTGTAGACTTGGGGTTTGCTATCTGCATCTAAATTGTTTCTGGTTTTATGTTTATCTTACTTTAGTATTTAGAGCTTAATATCACTGGTAGATTTGTTTATTGATTGGACTGCTCCCTTCCATTTTTGTTTATATATATATTTTTTCCCTTTTTCTCTTTTTGTGAGTGTGTGTGTGTGTATGCTTCTTTGTGTGATTTTTATCTGTATAGCTTTGCTTTAGCCATTTGTCCTAAGATTCTGTCTGCCCATTTTTTGGGTTTTTTTTAGTATATTTTTTAGCAGTTGTTATCATTGGGTGGATTTGTTTTTTGGTTTGGTTGTTCTCTTCTTTATTTCTTTTTTTATTACTTTTTATTTTTTTTAATTTTTAATAATTTCTTTATTTTTTCTTTTAATAACTTTATTTATTTATTTTTCCCTCCCTTTTCTTCTGAGCCATGTGGCTGACACAGTCTTGGTGCTCCAGCCGGTGCTCAGGCCTGAGCCACTGAGGTGGGAGAGAAGCATTCAGAACACTGGACCACCAGAGACGTCCCGGCCCCAGGTAATATCAAACAGCAAAAGCTCTCCCAGAAATCTCCATCTCAACACTAAGACTCAGCTCCACTCAACGACCAGCAAGCTACAGTGCTGGACACCCTATGCCAAACAACTAGCAAGACAGGAACACAAAACCACCCATTAGCAGAGAGGCTAACTAAAATGATAATAAGTTCACAGACGCCCCAAAACACACCACCGAATGTGGTCCTGCCCACAAGAAAGACAAGGTCAAGCCTCATCCAACAGAACACAGGCACCAGTCCCCTCCACCAGGAAGCCTACACAACCCACTGTACCAACATTACCTACTGGGAGCAGACACCGAAAACAATGGGAACTATGAACATGCAACCTGTAAAAAGGAGACCCCAAACACAGAAAGTTAAACAACATGAGAAGACAGAGAAATATGCAGCAGATGGAGCAAGGTAAAAATCCACCAGACCTAACAAATGAAGAGAAAACAAGCAGTCTACTTGAAAAAGAATCCAGAATAATGATAAAAAAAATTGGAAATAGGATGGAGAAAATACAAGAAACATTTAACAAGGACCTAGAAGAGCTAAAAGAGCAAACAAATGATGAACAACACAATAAATAAAATTAAAAATTCTCTAGAAGGAATCAATAGCAGAATAACTGAGGCAGAAGCACGGATAAGTGACCTGGAAGATAATAGTGGAAATAATTACCACAGAGCAGAGGAAAGAAAAGAAAAACAAAAGAATTGAGGACAGTCTCAGAGACCTCTGGGACAACGTTAAACACACAAACATTCAAATTATCCCAGAAGAAGAAGAGAAAAAGAAATGGACTGAGAAAATACTTAAAGAGATTATACTTGAAAACTTCCCTTTTACAGGAAAGGAAATAGTCAATCAAGTCCAGGAAGCACAGACAGTCCCATACAGGATAAATCCAAGCAGTAACACGCCAAGACACATATTATCACACTATCAAAAATTAAATACAAAGAAAAAATATTAAAAGCAGCAAGGGAAAAGCAACAAATAACATACAACAGAATCCCCATAAGGTTAACAGTTGATCTTTCAGCAGAAACTCTGCAAGCCAGAAGGGAGTGGGCAGGACATACTTAAAGTGATGAAAGGAAAAAATTTACAACCAAGATTACTCCACCCAGCAAGGATCTCATTCAGATTCCATGGAGAAATTAAACCTTTATAGACAAGCAAAAGCTAAGAGAATTCACACCACCAACCAGATTTGCAATGAATACTAAAGGAACTTCTCTAGCCAGGAAACACAAGAGAAAGAAAAGACGTACAACAACAAACCCAAAACGATTAAGAAAATGGTAATAGGAACATATGTATCGATAATTACCTTAAAGGTAAACGGATTAAATGCTCCAACCAAAGTACATAGACTGGCTGAATGGATACAAAAACAAGACCCATATATATGCTGTCTACAAGAGACCCACTTCAGACCTAGGGACACATACAGACTGAAAGTGAGGGGATGGAAAAAGATATTACGTGCAAATGGAAATCAACGGAAGCTAGAGTAGCATTCTCATATCAGACAAAATAGACTTTAAAATAAAGATAAGGGACAGAGAAGGAGACTATACAATGATAAAGGGATCAATCCAAGAAAAAGATATAACAATTATCAGTATTTATGCACCCAACATAGGAGCACCTCAATACATAAGGCAGATGCTAACAGCCATAAAAGGGGAAATCAACAGTAACACACAATAACAATAGGGGACTGTACAACCCCACTTTCACCAATGGACAGATCAACGAAAATGAAAATAAATAAGGAAACACAAGCTTTAAAAGATACATTATACAAGATGGACCTAATTGATATTTATAGGACAGTCTATCCAAAAACAACAGAATACAATTTCTTCTCAAGTGCTCATTGAACATTCTCCAGGATAGATCATATCTTGGGTCACAAATCAAGCCTTGGTAAATTTAAGAAAACTGAAGTCATATCAAACATCTTTTCTGACCACAGCGCTATGAGACTAGATATCAATAACAGGAAAAAACCAGTAAAAAATACAAACACAAGGAGGGTAAACAATACACTATTAAAAAACCAAGAGGTCACTGAAGAAATCAAAGAGGAAATCAGAAAATACCTAAAAACAAATGACAATGAAAACATCATGGCCCAAAACCTATGGGAGGCAGCACAGAAATACAATACAGTTTATAGCAATACAATCCTACCTCAAGAAACAAGAAAAATCTCAAATAAACAACCTAACCTTACACCTAAAGCAATTAAAGAAGAAGAACCAAAAAAACCCAAAGTTAGCAGAAGAAAAGAAATCATAAACATCAGATTAGAAATAAATGAAAAAGAAATGAAGGAAATGATAGCAAACATCAATAACACTAAAAGCTAGTTCTTTGAGATGATAAACAAAACTGATAAACCATTAGCCAGACTCATCAAGAAAAAAAGGGAAAGACTCATATAAATAGAATTAGAAATGAAAAAGAAGTAGCAACTGACACTGCAGAAATACAAAGGATCATTAGAGATTACTACAAGCAACTGTATGCTAATAAAATGGACAACCTGGAAGAAATGGACCAATTCTTAGAAAAGCACAACCTTCCGAGACTGAACCAGGAAGAAATAGAAAATACGAACAGACCAATCACAAGCACTGAATTTGAAACTGTGATTAAAAATCTTCCAACAGGGCTTCCCTGGCGGCGCAGTGGTTGAGAGTCTGCCTACCGATGCAGGGGACACAGGTTCCTGCCACTGTCCGGGAAGATCCCACATGCCACGGAGAGGCTGCGCCCGTGAGCCATGGCCGCTGGGCCTGCGCATCCAGAGCCTGTGCTCCACAATGGGAGAAGCCACAACAGGACAGGCCCGTGTACCGCAAAAAAAAAAAAAAATCTTCCAACAAACAAAAGCCCAGGACCAGATGGATTCATAGGCAAATTCCATCAAACATTTACAGAACAGCTAACACCTATCCTATCAAACTCTTCCAAAATATAGTAGAGGGAGGAACACTCCCAAACTCATTCTATGAGGCCACCATCACCCTGATGTGAAAACCAGACAAACATATCACAAAAAAAGAAAACTACAGGCCAGTATCACTGATGAACACAGATGCAAAAATCCTCAACAAAATACTAGCAAACAGAATCCAACAGCACATTAAAAGGATCATACACCATGATCAAGTGGGGTTTATTCCAGTAATGCACGGATTCTTCTATATATACAAATCAAACAATGTGATACACCATATTAACAAACTGAAGCAGAAGAACCAGATGATAATCTCAGTAGATACAGAAAAAGCTTTTGACAAAATTCAACACCCATTTATGATAACAAACCTCCATAAAGTAGGCAAAGAGGGAACGTAACGTAATAAAGGCCATATATGACAAACCCACAGCCAACATCGTTCTCAATGGTGAAAAACTGAAAACATTTCCACTAAGATCAGGAACAGGACAAGGTTGCCCACTCTCACCACTCTTATTCAACATAGTTTTGGAAGTTTTAGCCACAGCAATCAGAGAAGAAAAAGAAATAAAAGGAATCCAAATCGGAAAAGAAGAAAACTGTCACTGTTTGCAGATGACATGATACTATACATAGAGAATCCTAAAGATGCTACCAGAAAACTACTAGAGCTAATCAATGAACGTGGTAGAGTAGCTGGATACAAAATAAATGCACAGAAATCTCTTGCATTCCTATACACTAATTATGAAAAATCTGAAAGAGAAATTAAGGAAACACTCCCATTTACCACTGCAACAAAAACAATAAATACCTGGGAACAAACCTACCTAAGACAAAAGACCTGTATGCAGAAAACTATAAGACACTGATGAAAGAAATTAAAGATGAGGGGCTTCCCTGGTGGCACAGTG
>RJWK010010109.1:33415-44331 GCA_004363435.1 Platanista minor
ACGTACAGCAAAAAAAAAAAAGAAAAAAAAAAAAGAAATTAAAGATGACACAAAGAGATTGAGAGATATACCATGTTCCTGGATTGGAAGAATCAACATTGTGAAAATGACTATACTACCCAAAGCAGTCTACAGATTCAATGCCATCCCTATCAAACTACCAATGGCATTTTTCACATAACTAGAACAAAAAATTTCACAATTTGTATGGAAACACAAAAGACCCCAAATAGCCAAAGCAATATTGAGAAAGAAAAATGGAGCTGGAGGAATCTGGCTCTCAGTCTTCAGACTATACTACAAAGCTACAGTAATCAACATAGTATGGTACTGGCACAAAAGCAGAAATACAGATTAATGGAACAGGATAGAAAGTGCAGAGATAAACCAACGCACCTATGGTCACTTTATCTTTGATAAAGGAGGCAAGAATATACAATGGAGAAAAGACAGCCCCTTCAGTAAGTGGTGCGGGAAAACTGGACAGCTACATGTAAAAGAATGAAATTAGAATACTCCCTAACACCATACACAAAAATAAACTCAAAATGGATTAAAGAACTAAGTGTAATGCCAGAAACTATGACACTTTTAGAGGAAAACATAGGCAGAACACTCTTTGACATGAATCACAGCAAGATCCTTTTTGACCCACCTCCTAGATAAATGGAAATAAAAACAAAAATAAACAAATGGGACATAATGAAACGTCAAAGCTTTTGCACAGCAAAGGAAACCATAAACAAGACCAAAAGACAACCCTCAGAATGGGAGAAAATATTTGCAAACGAAGCAACAGACAAAAGATTAATCTCCAAAATATACAAACAGCTCATGAAACTGAATATCAAAAAAACAAACAACCCAATCCAAAAATGGGCAGAAGACCTAAATAGACATTTCTCCAAAGATATACAGATTGCCAACAAACCCATGAAAGGATGCTCAACATCACTAATTATTAGAGAAACGCAAATCAAAACTACAATGAGGTATCAACTCACACCAGTCAGAATGGGCATCATCAAAACATCTACAAACAATAAATGCTGGAGAGGGTGTGGAGAAAAGGAACCCTCTTGCACTGTTGGTGGGAATATAAATTGATACAGCCACTATGAAGGTCCCTTAAAAAACTAAATATAGAACTACCATATCACCCAGCAATCCACTCCTGGGCATATACCCTGAGAAAACCATAATTCAAAAAGAGACATGTGCCATAATGTTCATTGCAGCTCTATTTACAATAGCCAGGACGTGGAAGCAACCTTAGGTGTCCATCGACAGATGAATGGATAATGAAGGTGTGGCACAAATATACAATGGAATATTACTCAACCATAAAAAGAAATGAAATTGAGTTATTTGTAGTGAGTTGGATGGACCTAGAGTCTGTCATACAGAATGAAGTCAGAAAGAGAAAAATACCATATACTAATACATATATATGGAATTCCCCCCACAAAGATAATGGTTCTGAAGAACCTAAGGGCAGGACACGAATAAAGACACAGACGTAGAGAATGGACTTGAGGACACAGGGAGGGGGAAGGGTAAGCTGGGACGAAGTGAGAGAGTGGCGTGGACATACATACACTACCAAACATAAAATAGATAGCTAGTGGGAAGCAGCCGCATAGCACAGGGAGATCAGCTCAGTTCTTTGTGTCCACCTAGAGGGGTGGGATAGGGAGGGTGGGAGGGATATGCAAGAGGGAGGAGATATGGGGATATATGTATACATATAGCTGATTCACTTTGTTATACAGCAGAAACATACCACTGTAAAGCAATTATAGTCCAATAAAAATGTTAAAAACAAAAACAAATAAACAAACAACAACAACAAAAGAATAAAAGAACAGATGGGTAATGTCAGCAGAAATATGGAAACTCTAAGGAAGACTCTCAAGGAAATACTAGGAATCAAAAACACCATAACAGAAATAAAGAATGCCTGTATGCAATTTGAATATATTTTGTCCAAAATATAGAAAATTCTATTAAATGTAAACATGTTTAAAAATCAAGAAAAAAAGAAAGCCTCTAATGGTCTCACGATTAGACTGGACACAACCAGGGAAAGAATCAGTATGCTTGAAAATGTCATAGAAACTTCTGAAACTGAGATGAAAAGAGGGAAAAGAATGAAAAAAATAGACCATCCAGTAACTCTGGGACGATTTCAAAACTTATAACTTTATATAGTTGGGTTACCAGAAGAATAAGGGGCAGAGTTATCTTATGACTTTAGGATGAAAGTCAACATCAACAATGACAAATCATATTGATGGTATATGCCCTTGATATGACAGGATGAGGATGGTACTTTAGCTCTGTTGTCCTCCTCCCCAAAACATATTACCCCAGTCTAACTATGAGGAAAACATCCAACAAATCCCAACAGAGGGACATTCCACAAAATTCCTGACCAGCACTCTTCAAAACTGTCAAAATCATCAAAAACAAGGAAAGTCTGAGAAACTGTCACAACCAAGAGGAGCCTAAAGAGATGACTAAATGGAAGGTGGTACCTGGATGGGATCCTGGGACAGAAAAATGACAATAAGTAAAAAATCAAGAAAATCCTAATAAAGCATGGACTTGAGTTAAAATAATCAATATATGTTCATTAATTATAATAAAAGGTAGCATACAAATGTACAATGATAATAATGGTGGAAACTGGGTGTGGGGTAAATGAGTAAATCTTTGCAAGTTTTCCCTAAATCTAAAACTGTCCTAAAATAAAATATGTATTTAAAAAACTAAATCTACTAAGTGAAGTCAGAAAGAGAAAGACAAATACCATATGATATCACTTATATCTGGAATCTAAAATAGGATACAAATGAACTTATTTACAAAGCAGAAACAGACTCACAGGCATAGAAAACAAACATGGTTATCAAAGGGGATAGCAGGGATGTGGGATAAATTGGGAATTTGGGGTTAAGGGATACAAACTACTATATATAAAATAGATAACAAGGACCTACTGTATAGCACAGGGAACTATATTCAATATCCTGTAATAAACCATAATGGAAAGGAATATGAAAAAGAATATATAACAATCACTTTGCTGTACAGGAGAAATTAACACAACACAACCCTGTAAATCAACTATACTTCAATAAAATAAAATAAAATAAAATAAAGTCCTCCCCTTGTCAAATCAGGACAGGGTCACCTTGGAAACCTGTTGGGCTAAGAGTACTGCCCAAACAATACACATCAACCAAGAGAAAGCACTACCATGTCCTCTCTCAGATTCCTAGCTCACACCATTTATCACAAGGGCTCTAAGAGGTCCTGGAGAATCTGACTAAGCCTGTGCTTCCCAAACGGGTTTATAGAATCCTTTTTGTTTTTCTGTAAAATCTATAAATAACGAGTCCCCTACGGATATTTGGACTCTACCTTTTAGAGACTTGTAGGAAGCTAATAAATTACTGGTGCCCAGAAATAATCTGGCAATTCACCAACCATTAATCACCACAGAGTTCTAACACTCAGAAAGGAAAATTCAACACCTCTCCCTTACCCAGCCCCCCCAAGTCCATTTCCCATCTAATCCAGAGCATATTTGGATTTCTATTTTACAGGGAACAATGAGGAGCTAAATAACCCAAATTCAGACTATTCACAGACCTCTTTGCTTCTGAGAAGTACAATGAAGTGACTCAGGCCATAAAGCACATGACACCAATTACCAAGAAAAATATTCCTATCACCAAATCAGGAAGGTAATTACTTCAGGAACTTTTTCATAATTCAGGTGATTAAATAGTTTACATAAAGTTCCCAAGTCATTCCTTGTTTCATAAATGACCTTTGGTTAAGTGTGAGCCACTTAACATGTCAGGGACAATATTTTCATTATAAACTCTGGGGAGGGCTGGGAGACAGGAAGAAAGTACGCAATGTAGGGGATGCCTGAGCTTGTATCTACACAACAGCTACAGCTGAATTTCTTTCCCACAACCCCCCCACCTCCTCACCCCAGACTATAGATGATCACAGTCTCACTTGTAGATCAAAATTAATCTGCAACTACTTTTATATTCATTATCATCTAGAACCACCACCAGTTTCTGTTCAGTTTAATGAAGTAATGCATTTGCCCTAACCTGGATTCCATAGATACAGGTTACTAGAGAGACTTAGGTTATGAAATAAGGAGAGATTCCTGGGGAAGGAAGTACCCTCTTGACATCTTATAATCTAGTTCAAGAACTTTCATGGAGTACCAGAATGAGTCACTCTCTAACCTCTTCTTACCTGCCCTTACCTTACTTTCCCTAACCTCCCCTGACCAACCTCATGCCACAAGTCTCACCTACCCCTCTGCCCTCAGATGGAGTTTCCCAAGTCCCACCTATTTAAACAGAGATTTTAAATAAGACCCAGAGTCTCATAACAAAATAAGTATGGTGTTTAGGTTCCTAATGAAAATCACTTACCAGACAAAGAGCCAGGAAGATCTAAAACTGAATTAAAAAAAAAAAAAAGACAATCAATGGATGTCAACAAGATGACGACCAAAAGACATTACAATTATCTGATAGAGATTTGAAAGCAGACATCAAAAAATGCTCCAAATAGCAACTGCAAACATGACAGAAATAAATGAAAAAATAGGAAGTCTCAGCAGAGAAATAGAAGATATACCGGAGAATCAAATAGAAATTTTAGAACTGAAAAACAAAATAACCTAAATAACTAAATGGAGGGGCTCAACAGCAGAATGGTCAAAGAATGAGTGAATGGGGCTTCCCTGGTAGCACAGTGGTTGAGAGTCTGCCTGCTGATGCAGGGGACACAGGTTCGCACCCCAGTCCGGGAAGATCCCACATGCCGCGGAGCGGCTGGGCCCGTGAGCCATGGCTGCTGAGCCTGCGCATCTGGAGCCTGTGCTTCACATCGGGAGAGGCCACAACAGTGAGAGGCCCGCGTACCGAAAAAAAAAAAAAAAGAGTGAACTGGGAGATAGAACAACAGAAATTACCCAATTTGAAAAACAGAGAAAAAAACTAAAAAATGAAAAAATGAACAGAGCTTCAGGGACCTATGGGACTAAAATAAAACATCTAATAATTGTATAATTGGAGTCTTGGATGAAAAAGAAGGTGAAACTAAAAAAAGTACATGAAGAAATAATAGCTGACACTTGCCAAATTTGATAAGAGACACAATCTATAGATTCGAGAAGTGAGCAAACCCCAAACAAGATAAATCTAAAGAAATCCCTACCAAGATACATCAGAATCAAACTTCCAGAAGCTAAACACAATGAAAAATCCTTTGAAACAGCAAGAGAAAGACAATACCTTAATCTATAGGGCAAAAGCAATTCAAATGATAGTATATTTGCATCTTGGAATCTAAAGAGTAACTCCTGTAGAGACATATAGTCAGATCTTTTTTTTTTAACCCATTCTATCAATCTCTGTCTTTCAATTGGAATGTTTATTTAAATTTAATGTAATTTCTGATAAAAGGAGGATTTATGTTCACATAAATCAAAACCTTCTAGACTACCATTTTAATCTCCTTGTCATTTCACTTACCATATATTTTTTGAGCTATTTTTCCTGGGGATTACAATTAACAATTTATTACAATCCTGTTTGGATTGATATTAACTTAAATAAATATTACACAAAAACTCTGCTCCTCTGTAGTTCTGCTTTCTCTCCCCCCTTCCTTTATACCACACAAACTTTATATATGGTATGCACATCAACATGTATTTATAGTTACTGCTTTACTGGGCTGCCTTTTAAGTCAAATAGGAAAAAAAAAGTGATAAACAAAACACAGATTTATACTGCCTTTTATATTTACCTAAGTAGTTACCTTACTGGTGCTCTTTATTTATTATTCATGTGGGTACAAGTTACTGTCTACTGACCTTTCATTTCACCTAAAGGATTCCCTTTAGTATTTCTTGTACAGTAAGTTTACTAGCAAGAGTTATCTCAGCTTTTTTTACTTTATTTTTTAGAGCAGTTTTAGATTCACGGCAAAACTGAAGGGAAGGTACAGCGATTTACCTGCCCCCACACACATGGCCTCCCTCATTATCAACACCACCCTCCTCCACCGAAGTGCTAGAATCATTACAACCGATGAACCTACACAGACACATCATTACCAACCAAAGTCCACAGTTTACATTAGGGTTCACTCTTGGCATTGTATATTCTATGAGTTTGGACAAATGTATAATGACACATATCTATCATTTAAGTATCATTCAGAGTGGTTTCACTGCCCTAAAAAGTCTCTGTGCTCTGCCTATTCATCACTCCCTCCCACTGACTCTTGGAAACCACTGATATTGTCATTATCTCCACAGTTTTGCCTTTTCCAGAAAGTCATATGGTTGGAATCATTCAGTATGAAGACTTTTCAGATTGACATTTCACTTAGTAATGTGTATGTAAGGCTCCTATGCCTTTTCATGGCTTAATAGCTCATTTCTGTTTGGTGATGAGTAACATTCCAGTAACTGGATGTACCACAGTTTATCTACTCATTGACTGAAGGACATTTTGGTTGTTTCCAAATTTTGGCAGTAATACTAAATGAGGCTGCTTTAAACACCTGTGTGCAAGTTTTTGTGTGAATGTAAGTTTTCAATTATTTTGAGTTAATGCCAAGGAGTGGGATTGCCGGATGTTATGGTAAGAGTATGTTTAGTTCCATAAGAAATCACCAAACTGTCTTCCAGAGTGGTTGTAGCATTTTGCATTCCCACAAGCAATGAATGAGTCTTCCTGTTGTCACATCCTTGTCAGTATTTGGTGTTGTAGGTGTTCTGGATTTTGGCCATTTTCATAGGTGTTATTGGTATCTCACTGTTGTTTTAATTTGCATTTACCTTATGACGTACGACATGAATTCTCTCAGAGTTTTAAAATTTGAGAATGCAGTTGTCCTTTGACATCCAGGGGAACTGGTTCTAGGACCACCCTCAGATACCAAAATCCAAGGATGCTCAAGTCCCTTATAAAAAATGGTGTAGTATTTGCATATAACCTACATACATCTTCCCAGATACTTTTAATTCATCTCTAGATTACTTATAATATCTAATATAACATAAATGCTATGCAGATGGTTGTAAATACAATGTAAATGCTATATAAATAGTTGCCAGCATATAGCAAATTCAAGTTTTGCCTTTTGGAACTCTCTGAAATTTTATTTCAGATTTTCAATCTGATTTTCAACCTGAGGTTTTCAATCTGAGATTTTCAATCTGATGTTGGTTGAATCTGCAGACGTGAAACCCAAAGATACAGAGGGATGACTGTGTGTTAATTCATCCTTCATTTTTAAAAGGTAGTTTTGCTAGATATAGAATTCTTGGTTGAAAGTCTTTTCTTTCAGCATTTTGAATATGTCATCCCCCTGCCTTCTATTCTCCCCTACTATTTTCAAGATTCTCTCTGTATTGTCTTCCAACAGTTTAATTATGAGCATCTGCATGTGGATCTCTTCAAGTTTATCCTACTTGTAGTTCACTGAGCACTTTGACGTGTAGGTTAATATTTTTCATCAAATTTAGCAAGTTTCCAACCATTGTATCTTCAAATATTCTTTCTTCACCTTTCTTTCTGCTCCGTCTAGAACTCCCATTTTGCATTTGTTGGTGTCTAGCAGGTCTCTGAGATTTATTTTTCTTCATTCTTTTTTATTAAGTTATAGACAATCCCACTGATTTATCTTCAAGTTCCCAGTTTCATTCTTCCACCTACTCAAATCTGCTGTTGAAACACTCTAGTGAGTTTTCCTTTCAGTTTTTGGAATTTTCTATGCCAGAATATATATCTTTTTTATAATTTATATCTCATTATTGATATTCTGTATTTGATGAGACATCATTCTTGAACTTTCCTTTGGTTCTTTAGAGATGATCTCCTTTAATTCATTGAAAAGATATAAAATAGCTGATTTAAAGTCTTTGTCTAATAAATCCAATTGTGGGCTTCCACAGGATAGTTTCTATTGTTTATTTCTGTGTATGGATCAAACTCTTTTTTCATTGCATGTGTTATATATTTTGTTGAAAATGGACATTTAAAATAATATAACATGACAACTCTAGAAATCATATTCTCTCTCCACCCAGGTTTGATCTTGTTGTTGTTTATTTATATAATCATTTTTCTGAATTAATTCTGTAAAGTGTATTCTTTGTTGTGTGTGGCCACTGAAGTCTCTGTTTCATTAGCTTAGTTTTCAGATAATGATGGAATGAACAGAAATTTCCTTAAATGCCTGGAACCAACAAGGCTCCCAGTCTTTGTCAATGGGATCTTCTGTACGTGCTGGGACACATCCTCAGCACTCAGCCAGGCAGTTGACTACATTGCTTTAGCATTTACTTCCTGCTTGTGTGCAGCCTCAAGGTCAATCAGAGATGAGAAGTGAGGGTCTTCTCAGGTCTTTTCCTGAGCATGTGCATAGCCTACACATGCTTTCTGGAGATTTTTTCAAAGACGCTATGGGCAGCTAATTCCCCAACTTTTCCTTTTAATCTTTTTTCCCCAGTGTCATCCATTGCTTCAGGCAGCTCCAAGCTTAAGCAATTACTTCTCAAAATGGAAAAGTAAATTTTCAACATGAAAAACATACAACACAATATCAAATATATATATATATATATATATATATATATATATATATATATATATATATCACCAATTAAAAAGTGGGCAGGGCTTCCCTGGTGGTGCAGTGGTTGAGAGTCCACGTGCCAATGCAGGGGACGCGGGTTCGTGCCCCGGTCCGGGAAGGTCCCACATGCTGCGGAGCGGCTGGGCCCGTGAGCCATGGCCACTGAGCTTGCGCGTCCGGAGCCTGTGCTCCACAATGGGAGAGGCCACAGCAGTGAGAGGCCCGCGTATAGCAAAAATAAAAAATAAAAAATAAATAAAATAAATAAAAAATAAAAAGTGGGCAGAGGTCTAAATACACATTTTTCCAAAGAAAAATAGAGATGGCCAACAGGTACATGAAAAGATGCCGTCACTAATCATCAGGGAAATGCAAATCAAAACCACAACAAGATATCACGTTATACATGCTAGAATGGCTATCATCAAAAAGACAAGAAATAGCAAGTACTGGTGAGGATAAACAAAAGGGAGCTCTTGTACACAGTTGGTAGGAATGTAAATTGGTACAGCCACTATGGAAAACAGTATGGAGATTACTCAAAAAACTAAAAATAGAACTACCATTTGAAATTCCACTTGTGGGTATTTATCCAAAGAAAACAAAAACACTAACTCAAAGATATATGCATCCCCATGTTCACTGTAGCATTGTTTGTAACAGCCAAGATATGGAAGCAACTGAACTATCCATTGATGGATGAATGAGTAAAGAAATTGTGATATGTATATTTCACTATATATATACATACATCAATCATAAAAAAGAATGAAATCTTGCCCTTTGTGACAATGTGGATGAACCTCAATGGCATTATGCTAAGTGAAATAAGTCAGATACAGAAAGACAAATACTGTGTATGATCTCTCTTACCTGTGGAATCTAAGAAAACAAAACAAAAACCTGATAGGGAGGGTGGGAGGTGGGAGAAATGGGTGAAGGGGGTCAAAAGTTAAAGAGAAAAAAGAAAAATTATGGTCACACAGAAGAAATATGGAAATGGGAGGCAGAGTGGGGAAAAAATTCAACAGATGCTCCCAGGAAAAGCTCTATGGACTAGAAAGCTCTGGATTAGGTCTGTTTAAGACAGCCTTGCCAGTGGGGTTTTCTAATGATGCACCAGACAGATCAAAGAAAACTCTTCTCTGGCAATGAGTTCTTTTCCCTGTGGTGGCTGGTACCCTGGATGGAATAAAGGGCAAGTTACAAAGCTCACTGTTCTTACCAAAGGTCAGCTAATTTTCTTGAATTAATGTTCCCCTGGATTTCTACATACGTTTGGTTAATTTCCAAAGTTTTGGAAAAGTTTGGGAAATTTTTGACAGTTTTCTCCTTGATTTCGTGAAGGAGAGGATTTCCAGGGGTCCTTACCCCACCATTTTCACTTCCATCCCTCAGGCAGTCATATTTGACAAAGCTTTTCGTGGGGTTCTAGTACAGAGTCCTGGTTAAGAGTCACCATTCGGAGGATTCGTATTAAAAATGTGATTTGGGCATAAGCATACATCCTCTTCTTCCCAAAATTCAAAAAAAGTACGTGATAAAGAAATGCGTTAAGGAATAATTCAAACTTACCAAAACAAACGTGAAAGGAGACAACAAAAACAACTTGGAATCTGAAAAGTAAATAAATGGACATGAAATGATGACTGACAGGGTCTTCCAAGTGCAGATCTAAGTCCACGTGGAGGAGACTGAGATGAAGCCCAGAACAGCTCACAAGTTGGAGGGAGCAGGTAACCATGAAAGCAGAAGTGCAGATGAGGTTAAAACAGAAGGGCTGACATCAAGTCTTTATAAGAATCATTCAAATGCCCCAATATACTCATATGCATGAGTGGCAGCTGCTCCTTCCTGCCTGGCAGGATATTAGAATCTTACTCTCTGGAGAAGACAGACCAGAGGATTCTGTACACCAGACACAGGCAGAGCTACAACGGAAGTAACACACTACAAATAGAGGTGGGGTTAAGAATACCCAACTCCTCCAGCCCCTGTCTCCTCTTGGCTCTCAGAACTCCAATTGCCAGGCTCAGGCTGCCCCGGTGGCAAACTAGAAAAATTTTCTCTGGGCAAACTGATCAGCCTAAAAGAAAAGGTCTAATCATACTAAAGTCTCCAAAATAATACTGATACCTTCTCAGCCAGATCATGCTATAGTGAAGCCCACACTACCACTCTCTCTGAGACCCTCATGGACATGGACATACACTCACACACAC
>RJWK010010110.1:0-44234 GCA_004363435.1 Platanista minor
ACCCCCCCGCCAGCCCCCAAATCCTAAGTAAACAAAACATACTAGGGAAAGCTGTTCACAGAGGAGGCAACGAGGTTTGGAGCCCACAGCAGAAACGCGGCGAGCTCATTAGAAGTTTAAACAACAGCCAGCAACCCGCGAGGGCAGACAGCAAACTTGGAAAATGCGCCAACTCGCTCCTGGGCGCGCGGAGGGGCTTGAAGAAGCCGCCAATACATATCATCTCAATAAAAAGCCGCTCTTGGAAAGCTGGCATAGTAATTGAGATGCGCGCTCTTTCCTGATCTGGGTTGGCATTTCCTCATCTAGTGCTAACAGAGCCAGCTCAGGAAATTGCCGGTAATATTCATCTGGGAAGCACTTTCATTTAAGGTAATTCATTCGACTTTCACAATAAATTGAGTGACATCCTTACGGCGGAACCTTTTTATCCTTGATTAAGTGCTTGCCAAGCTTTGGTTCCCACTTTACTGTCACATTCCTTCAAGCGGAGTCGTCAACCTGCCCATCGGCAGCAGAAAAATGCGCGCGCGCCGTGTTTACCGAGCTCCGGGAGGTGTTAGTGCTGACTTAGAGAAAAAGAGCTGGTCTGGAGCTTGAGTAGCGGGTAAATCAAGATCGCAACTTCCCGCAGACTGACGGCGGGACTGGCTAGAAGCATGTAAGGGGAGGCGAGGGAGCAGACCCGCCTTGCCACCCAGCTACTCCTGGAAGTAGCTGACCCGACGGCGCCCGGCAGGCTAACTCGCCTACTCCCCTCTATTAATTAAAATGGCGAGGACTGTTAAGGTCTTAGAATGAGATCTGAAGCTCCTAAAGGACGAGGTTGCTTTAAGAGAAATTACCTGAATCGAATCAAACCTAGGCATATTTTTTAAAAAAGAAAGAAAGAAAGAAAGAAAGAGAGAGAGAGAGAAAGAAAAGAGAAAGAGAGAAAGAAAAGAAAGAAAGAGAGAAAGAAAGAAAGAAAAAGAAAGAAAGAAAGAAAGAAAGAAAGAAAGAAAGAAAGAAAGAAAGAAAGAAAGAAAGAAAGAAAGAAAGAAGGAAAGAAAACGCTTCCTAGCTAGCCACTTGAGAGCCGGCAAACTTTCACAGCTTCCATCAGCTTTCTTTATGGGAGAAAGAGTGCAACAAGAGGGTTATTCTTCATTCTCAGGATTCCCTTTCGACCCTTAATATCACTGTGGCGACAAACTCACTGAGAGCTCTTCAGACCCCGCAATTCCAAGCAAGGCTGACAAGTACCTAGGTATTTCAGAACTAGACGAAACCGGGAAGGCATCCCTCTGCCAAAGCGTGGCCCCTTCTCCCCCACCCCCTATAAAAATCAAAGAAGCCCAAGAGAGAAAATTGCTTATTTGAAAAAGCAATATCCAAATGCTTTCATCACTCAAATGTCCTTTTGAAAATATTGTCGTCGGTGGTTATTACCTGGACAATACTGTCAATTTCTGTAGTCTGCAGAAAATCTTCCCTCAGATAGAAAAGTAGGACATTGGGCACCTATCTCAAAAAAATCAACCAATTTCCCTGCCACCTGATATATTTTTTCACCCAGACAACACTTTCACTAAGGAGGAAATAGCCGCCAACAATTCAAAGCCAGATGGAAATCAACTTCACACAAAGAGGAGCCACAAACTTAATGGCTTTCTGGGGCAATACTGCTGAGGAAGTTGGAGCAATTCTAGTTCTCTCCTTCTAATACTGAAAGCTGTTTCCCCAAAAGTATCACTAGAAGGCCCCAGACCAGTATAATCCTCCTGGAAGTGAGTAGAAGTGCGACCCACCCAAGCGCTTTCCACACACCCAGAGAGCTGCTTTCCTGGTCAGTGGAGAGTTGACTATTTCAGGGAAATGCCTGGAGTAGTAGCAGCTTCTCCTCTCACAGAGCCCTGGAATAGGTCTTGAGACTGATGAATTCTCATTTTGTGCTGCTGGGGCATAGGCTCCTTTAAAAATCTAGGTTTAATCCTTTATCTGGAAGGCTAATCTAGGGCACAAGAGTCAGAAAATTCAGTGGGATTGGGTAACTTATAGTACTGCCTCCAAGAACTGACCTTAATAGAGAACACTGAATCACTGCTGTTAGGTAATGTGCTTTTCTTTTCAGGAATAAGCTGAAATTAATTAAAATGTTCAGTGGTCAGCTGGCTTAATTTTTGAAGAATGGGAAGTACACATACCTAGTCCAAAGGATAGACATTGGTGATCTCTTTCCTGCTACTTTTCCCTTAGCTTCCACATTTCTTAACAGCTACCTTCAAAATGAGTGGAATTCACCCAAATAGGCTGGCTTCTAACAGTGTAGAGGTAGTATTCCATGAATATATTAACCATGCTTTAATCTCTATTAAACAATTGGTATGGAATTCATATTTTCAGGGTACCCTAAATTCGAGGGAATAGATGAATCAAAATGTTAAGCACAAGTTTTAGGAAGAACTTTCCATTTTTGCCCATGTCAGTTAAAAAAGCGACTAGACTATTAGCAAATTAATTTCCTAGCAAAAATGGTGGGAGCTAAATCGGAGGACAAGGGGCCTCTTCTCAGAATAGACTGTGGATGTGTGACTTGATCACAGTAGCATCATTCAACCTCTCAGCAGCATCTCTGGACTCAGTTTCTGAGTAACGTGTTTGTTAACATGCCCTGGGAGTGCTCATTTTACTTAATTCTTGACTCTGAAAATTGCCACAGGTGAGGCCCCAAGCAGGACACCTCTGCCTTCTGCTGGGAGGTGCCCTCCCCGTGTGCTCATGCCTGTCCTTCAGCTCATAACTCAACTTAGGACCCTCATTCTTCCGATCCAGAAACCACATTTCCCTAGATTATCCAGTGTGTGCTTCAATTCTGTTAAAATGCTATTATCTGTTACCCCATTATATCATACTGAAAATATCCTGGAATCAATCCAGAACTGACAGGAGAATAAAGATTGCAGGACTTCTTTATTTTTAACAAGTATTATTACACTATAAGTTCCTCTCCTGCTGAATTCAGAATTTTAAATCTGCAATTCAATAACATTCAGTAAACAGAAGATTTCCTTGCCTTTATTTATTTATTTTTTTTAATGATTTCCCACTCCCCTGCATTTATGGCTGGAGTTAGCCCTGTGGTGATTTTTGAGCATCCTAGCTAATATGCTGCAGGAGGTAACTTTGCAGACGCATCTCTAATTAACTTCCCATTGCAGTATTAAAATAAGCTTCTAGTTTGAAACAGGACAGACCCATCTCTCAAAGCACAAAAAAAGACTCAAAATTCTCAAACTAGAACAGGCATTCAAAGAACCCTGGGCCAAGAAACATACTTTGAGAACATTCACCTAAATACAGGCTGGGAACTGTGGCTTAAATATGGAGCACTGATCTGCTGGACAGAGAGTTATTTTTCATTTAAAAACTATTTTCTTAAAATTGGGAGTATTTAAGGTATGTCTCTATAAGCAGAAGCCTAAATATTGTTGCATAGGAGATACCTAAACAAATCTTGATCCTGGAACATAATGTGTGATTATTCCTTGGGAAATATAACTGGGATTCGAGGGGCTTAAAGAGAAAGGTGATACTGTGGTATTGGCTATGAGGCACTGTACAGAGTGCCCCTGTCACTTAACTTGTGGTGTGAGTCCATAAGGACAAAAAATTGATTCATTTAACTCCTCCATGGATTGTGGCAATTCAAGGGGAAAAAAATAAATAATGGTTCTGCCACCCCTGCCTTTTTGGAGTGTAACTTGAAGCATCTCCTGATAACCTGCAGGCATCTATTGCAGTTTCTTGCAAAGGTCTGGGATGTTTTGGGGTGTGGCTCCAAACAAATGATAAATTCAGTTACTGTTGCTGGTATTTAACAAAATAGATGGAGAAAGAAGCTTTGACCACTTCTTGGTCTGTCTCATTGCCCCAGAGATATAATCAAGGGTTTCTACTTATTTACTTGCCGAAATCCAACCTGTCCTGACTGCCCAATTCACCCTTCTAAATTCATTTCCATGGTAAAAGTCAGCTTCTTGCTCCTCCTGGAAAACAGCTTGGGATCTTGCCGACAAATAACCGTGGGGCTGCAATCCCTGGAAATACTGCCTTGGGTCACAGCCACCAGCCTTTTGATTTCGTGGTGCGTGTGGTTTCTAATCCCCAACACACAAAACAACTTTAGATCGGAGAGAAGAAGAATGGACTTCTAAATCGCCTTCTCTATTTTATTGTTCACACTTTGTATTGTTTTGAGTGAAATTGGAAAAATTGTCTCCTTTCTCTGCATTGCCAAAAGGCATTCAGGTAATGAAGTCTGTAACTAAACGGTAATTGAATCAGCATAATTTTCACACTGAATGGTTTTCAAATGCTCCCAGTTTACAATTAAAGGAGAATTAATGCGCTTGTTGTTGAGAACGCAGCGCATTAGAATAAATCCAGCACTGTTGTTGTAATGAGTGGAAAACGGTTTAACTGCCAACAAACACACTTAAAATTTAACACAGCGTATTGATTTCACTTCTACTTTTGACAGATTATTTTCCAGACTATCAAAATACTTGTTCCAAGCAATAACTGCACCACAGCCGCGAGCTCCTGCCGGTGTGAGCACAGTTCAAGGACGTTAAGAACAGTCCTGAGGTTCAGGTCCTGCGTAAAGGTATGCAGAGGAGAGGGGCAGGAGGGTTTCCATGGCCAAGGGAATCTTTAATATTCTCCCACTGTAGCTTTCACTTTGGGTCCCTCCCCCTTCTTTCAACAAACAATTTCTGTGTTTCCTCTGGCCAAACTTTCTGCCCTGCTTCTCTAAGCTCTCAATGTCAGTGGGTTTACTGGACACAGGTGGGTAAGAATGATTGAAGATGAGAAATGGGAAGGACACTTTTTGCAGTGCGTCTGCGTTCTAGCCGGGGAAGGCACAGACTTCGGTAAAGGATTTAGAAAGGCCGTTCTTTTGGATTGGCTGTCCGGGCTTTCACCTGTTTACCCCAAGGTGTCCTGTAGGCGAGGACACTGACGCGCAGCGCCCTCTGGCGTCCGCGGCTGCCATGGTCAGGCGATAAAGGTGCAAACACACGCAACACTGAGGGTTCATGGATTCCAGCCGAAACCCGTTTACACACATACCCTTACATTCATATTCACACACACGTCTACATACACATTCATTAGCATATACAGAGTTCACACAACTAGCAGCCCTGCAGTCACAGGCACCAGGGCAACAGCTGGGAAACGCTCTCAACTGCAGGGATGGCAACACTTTTGCTCCAAGGATTGTGGGTTCTGAAGCCCTTGGGGTTGGGACGGCACCGCTCACCCCACTCCCGTTTATTCAAGCCATCATGCCGCCCCGGCGCTTCTTGTTCCTAGTCGGAACACATAGAGCCCTCAGTGCGCTCCTGCGGCCCAGAGGTAGGTTATGGGGTTCTGTGCACTGAGCACAACTTCACCAGCAGGATAAGACTGTCCCTGGCCCTCCCTGAAGTCAGACCCGCGAAATTGCGCTCTCGGTCTTGGCTCCGCACGGTGCCTACAGCTACCAATCCACCACCACCACAATAAAGTGCTTCCCTCAAAGCCCCCCAACCCACCCATGCAAACCCCAGCTCCAACAGTGGGCAAAGTCCGGACCTCAGAAAACTCGGCTCTGGGAGGACTCGGATGGTAGCTTTGCTTAGTATTTTCTCCCTAGCGACAAGGTCTGCCACTCCCTAATAAGGGGCTCAGCACTGGAACTGGGGTTTGGTTATTTGGTGGGAAGGAGACACTGGGAGGAGAGGGAGGAGAGCCTCTACATGTTTGCTGGAGCATCTCTGACCCAACTCCATCTGGACGCTTGTGGGCTCCTAGATAGTTAAACTTGTCCTGTCTGAACCCTACAAGTCGAACAAAGTTACCTGCACTTCTTTATGTGCCGCATCTCCAAACTGAGGGTTAGGTGGGTGGATTTACTTTCAAAGTCGGGGACCTGGGCGGATTCATTTTTTTCCATTCTCCACCTCCATTTCCTTTCGTTTAAACTCTGGATGAACTAATAAGAGTTCCCTGTCTTCCACCCCTTCTCTTTGCCTTCTCTCCCTATAAAGCATCCCGTCCAGCTATCTCCTCGGTTTCTGGGTGTCTAGGGCGCCCTAGACGCGATTTAGAATCACCCGCAGGAGAAGGGGTACTGGGAGCAGGAAACGAGGGTGGGAACCCCGGAAAATCCTACAGGGATGGGGAGATCAGTTTGCCAAAGTTGTTCCAACACCGTCGCTAGGAACGTCGCTCTCGCTGAACTGGCGGTCTCACCCTCCTCCCGCGCGCCCCCAGTTGCCTGGCCTTGCGACCAGGGTGTGATTGCGGGGGCGTGGGGTTGGCAGCGACTTACCAAGTAGACGGTGGGCTGCAAGAGGAGAAGCACGTACCAGCACGTAGCCTGCATCCTCCCGCGTCTCAAACTTCCTCGGCGGTGCCTTCGCTGAGTCTTTGTTCCTTCAAAAACATAGATCCACCTGACATCCACTTTACAGAGCAAGGAGCGCTCTCAGCAGCCTAGATACAAATGAAATTAGACATCCCATGACCACGCGGGCAAGGTTAGGCTTGGCAACCAAGCGCGGAAAGGGGGTCGTGGCGGGAGGGATGGATCAAAAAAAAAAAAAAAAAAAAAACCCGGAGGTGGGGGAGGCAGGAAAAACTGAAAAGCGAGCAAATCCAGCGCCTGAAACCCGCGAGCGTGCGGTCCGCAGGCAGGCGGGCAGGAGGGTTGGAGGATGAGGGGCTCCTTGCGCCCTACGCTGCTCGGGTGCGAGTTCCCGGGAGGTGGAGCCAGGAGGTGGCGGGGCACACAGAGCCGCGTGCAGGCTGGTTCCGAGCCCAAGCGTCTCTGGCAGCGAGACCTGCCCTCGTGTTTGATGGCCGGGAGGCTCGGACTAAAGGCGGTGGCTGGTTCTTCGCCAGCCCTGGCAGTGCTCACACACGTACACACCAGCAGAGAGAGGTGGAGAGAGAGAGAGGGAGAGCGAGCGAGAGATATTGAGCGAGGGGGGCGCGGGAAGAGGAAGGGGTAGGTAGAGCTGACCAGGATTAGGTACCGGGTATCTCCACGCGTTTGGTGCGATGGGGGTGGGGAAAGTGAATGCAATTTGCATATAGGAAAGCTGGGTTCAATTTACCCATTCGAGCTCCCTGCACACACAGAGATACCACGCGCATACACATGTACTACTTTTTTCGAGCGAAGGGGCACAGCTAGTCGCTAACTTCTAGAGTGGAAGCCTGCCCGGGTCTGTGAGGGTCACCCCTCAGGCTCACTCTGTCTCCCGACCAGTGGCCTTCCCCGCTGCCCCTTCCTGCTGCCCCACCACCCCACCCCAAGGTGTCCCCCATATCGGGACTGTGGAGGCGGAGGATACGTACCGCACAGGACTGGGGGCGAATCCGGCAATCAGGGACCGCTCTGCGAAGGCTCCATGGAGGAGCTACTCGGGCCTGGCGTCTCCGGCGTCCCGGACATGCCCTCCCTGGCGCTTCATCTCCATCCTCGGGCGCGGACCGGTCCCGCTGCCTTGTCCAGCCTCGGCAGAGTCCGCGTCCCAGTGCCCGGGTCGCGCTCAGGATTGGTTCCGCGGGAGCCTAGGCTTGACACAGTTGGATTCACGGTGCAGGAAACTTAAGACGCAAGAGAAGGAGGGGAAGTAGAGGGGAAAAGCGAGGGAGGGAGAAAGAGAAGGAGGGTGAGACGCGAATGCGCCGGGCTACTGCACCGGACAGACCGGGACTGCCCGCGTTGGATGTGGGACGAGCGGTCCGAGGCTCGCTGATTCCCGAGGCTGCCGAAGGATGGTAGAAATGACTTAAGGGGAGGAGTCTGGGCAAGTCCTCAGGACTTGAACTTGAGAGATAAGACACTGGCCTTTCGGAAGAAAACAGCCACACGGCAGGCGCAAGCAGTCCGAGTTTCAGAGGGAGGGGTGGGATGAGCAGAGCCCCGAGGATCCTGGCGCAGCCAGAAGCTGTACCTCTACCGGCGGTCCTGAGAAGCCCGAGAGCCACTCCGGAGCGGAGTCGCAGGCTCTATCCGTGGTCCTGCCCGGCCACTGGGGGACGCTCTGGAGTGCGCTGGGGTTCTCGGCGCCGGTGCCGTGGTGCTTTCTCCGTAGGTCCACCGCTCGGCTCGCCTACCTTCCTGACTCGGGCAATTACATCGGCACGTGGGCGAATGATTCCTCAGAGACCAGTTAATACCCCGTGTAAACGGATCCCGCTCCTAGGCTCTCGGCGGGCTGGGCCCGCAGGGAGAAGTGGCTCCTGCGGTGTCTCTGGTGGCCGCAGTGCACCCTTCCCAAGGGTCGTGAGGAGGACTGCGACCGCCAGAGGAGTGGCGGGAAGCGTAGTGGGACGGTGCGTAGGGCGGAAACGGGAGCCGGAGGGTGCAGGTCTCCCCAGCCCGCCCTGGGCTCCTACGCGGGGCACCGCGGACCTGTAGCTGGGAGGCCCGAGACCCGGGCGCTGCGGACCGCCAGCCATTCAGCGCGCGACAGCCGAGAGGACTGGGCGACCTTGCGCGCTCGACTCCTAGCCGTGGGCTGGGCAAGGCGGGGGTGCGGCCTGGGAGTGGAGGTGGGGTGATGGGGGATGCTTGCAGCCTTTGCCACCTCCCTCGCTCCTAAAACCTCCTCCTCAGCCAGTATCTCCCAGTCTCCACCTCTTTGCTCTGACTCTCACTGTCTCTGTTTTTCTCAATCTCTCCCTTGCTGTCTCTATCTCTCACTCTCTTTTCTGCATCCTCTGTCTTTCTTGTGCTCCATGCCTGTCCCTCGGCGTCTTTCTACCTCCTTCTGGGTCTCTCTCAGGATTTCTGACCCTCTCCGTCTCTGTGTATCTGTGTCTCTATCTCACCCTCGCCATTCCCTCTCAAACCTCGTCCTTGTCTTCTCCCCTTCACTCTGTCCATCACACAACCCTCAGGCCAGCTTCACCCGTATCTGGTGAGATCCCGGGACCAGGCCCTCTCTGCTGGCGGGGAGGCCAGCATCTCCTCAACGGGTCCAGACTCAGTCCACAAGTCGGAGCGGACATTTTTCTTCCTCCTGCCTCACCTGTTACCTCATGCTAGTGCCTGGCCTGGAATGGTGCACTCTGCAGGATGACAATTCTATATAAGTGTTGGTTTGAAATTTATCTCAGGAGCCCCAGTTAGTGACCATCAAAATAGAATCGTGATTTTTTTTCTTTTTTTTTTTGCGGTGCGCGGGCCTCTCACTGTTGGGGCCTCTCCCGTTGCGGAGGACAGGCTCCGGACGCGCAGGCTCAGAAGCCATGGCTCACGGGCCCAGCCGCTCCGCGGCATGTGGGATCCTCCCGGACCGGGGCACGAACCTGCGTCCCCTGCATTGGCAGGCGGACTCTCAACCACTGCGCCACCAGGGGAGCCCATAGAATCGTGATTTTTAATGAGTCCTGGGGAGTCCTTTCCTCCAGCATGGCTATTGGACACCTCAGGCTCTAGTGTCTCTGCTCAGGTCAGTCGGGGCCCAGACGCAATGTACCCTCTACACAAGAGGTCTCCAGCAACCGCAGGGTGAGTTTCCTTAGGGAAAGCTGGTAACCCCCACTCCCCAAAAGAGCAGTGACAATCAGCAGAACCACCCTTTCCTAGAGCAAATGCAGAAGGAGCCTTGCTGAGACCTTGGCCTGGAATCAGACCTCCAATTTAGATCCCCACTGTAGGACATACCTGCCAGGCACTTCCAGGCCTACACTCTCCCTTCCAAGCTAAAAATAGCTCTTTAAAGAGCAAGCTCTTCTAATCTCCAAAATTGTACTCTGCCCCTGTGACCTCTTGGAATTCATTGGGGCATATGCAGAGTAAAGCAGTGAAGCACATTTTCTAATTGGGACTCTGAAAATGTACTTTAGCAAAAAATACACATTTATATATAGCATAGTTGCAATGTTATCTTGGCTATCTTCACTTCCCAGGTTTTTCATGCTCTTAAAAAGTTTCAAGAATAAAAAAAAGTACCCATATCTGAGGCTGAGGGTCAAAGTAGGGCAAAGGAAGCTTTGTCTGATTCCACCCTTTGGGATTAAGCAGGCCACCCTAAAATTGATCCCCACTTGTACGTTAGCTCCCAGCCCTCCACTGCTGGAATGTGGAGCTGGAGTGAATGCTGCCCACAATGCTGCCCTCTACCCACATGCCCAAGTTCGGGGCCCTCTGAGCTGAACCTGCATCTGGCCTTAGGGAAAAAGGAGAAAGAATCAGGTCAGCTTTGGGATATAACAAGTTCTTTTTCTAAACCTTACTTCAAAAACATTCTCCCTCTAGGGCCATTTAGCCTTAAAAAATTACTGCTTGTGAAACAGAAAGACGATCAAGGACCGTAAAATCTCTGTCTGAATGGGACTGATTATTGAAGAAAAGCACCACAGGTACCTAGTAATGGGAACTGGTCTGACACTCTGTTCTATATGACACAGGGTGCCAAAGAGCTTTTTATGGTAATGACCTGAGACCTTCTGCCCTGACATTCAACTCTTATGGATCCTACAAGACCCTTGGCCTGGGATATGAAACAACAGTGGATTGTCATTTTTATCTCTTTGTAGGAGTCTTCATTTCCTGTAGTACTCAATCAGAAAAGGACACTAAGCCAAGTGACAATGAAAAACTTATTATTGTTTCTGCTAAACCTCTCCAATTTTAATAACGTAACATTGGTGGAGTGGGGGTAGGGGAAAGATGGATGGCTGCTTCACCCTCCTTCTTTCCTATCATTTGCTTTTAAAAGAACTAAAAAACGTTCAGGGCATGATTCGTACACATTCTTCTGTTTAAAGTAGTATGCTACTCTGAAATGCACTCTTAGAATTCATCCACAATCAGCCTTACCAGGACAGAACAAAAGTGTGATTATCCTTAAGAAGTATAGTACTCATGCCATTTTTTTCAGACTTTAGTCATGTTGAGAATCCTTTCAGAAATCACTTTCTAAATTTTGTGTGATGCAACTTAATACGCATATAAATTTAGCATGAATTATAACCACAGTAAAACACAGTCCTCTGCCCTTGGCTTTTCCCCAATCTACCTGATCCAATCTGAAATGAATATTATAAAGCAATAATAGATGCTATCTCCAAGAAATATATTTTTAAAAGAACTAAAATGGGCTGACCTCAAAAAGGAAACAGTGATACCAATTTTCCTGATAATTAAAGCCAGAACAAATTAAAATTAGAATTCATGTGAAATAAAATGATAATCCTGTTAACTGTAATTAGCTGTTGTGGTTGATCTGTTTCAGTTCATTTGTATGATTCTCTGTCTCTGAGTGGGAGGAGGACAGGAGTTAAAAGTTTGAATTATCTTGGGGCTGGAAAGAAGCAAGAAAGAGATTAATTTTGAGTTCTACAAAACTCTGCCCTAAAATGAACCTGTCTTTAAAATGCATGAATACCATCATCTTTTTTTTTACCCAAAATCCAAGTAAATATGTTGTTATGAAGCACCCAGTTGTGGTCTTGCTTAAGCTGCAGGCCAAATTAAACCACTTTGTACACAGTAAGTGCATTGTACCTATTTTTCCCCTTAATAGTGCCAAAAACTTACAAAGCATGCATTATCTTGTCTGCCTTGACCACAGTATAACCTGGTATTTACATGTGGTATGACCTTGGGAAAGTACGTGAAGACTCCCCTGACCTCAGAACCCTCCCCTATATAATGAAAAAGTAGGGTTAGATGATGTCTAAAGTGCCTTCCAGTTCAAATACCTTTATTTTGTTTTTGTGTGATTAAATGTGAAGTCATCTCAGGTTTAAAAAATTTACTTCAGAAATAATTTTATAATGTATTATGATTTTCAAAAATATTAATAATTTAAAAGAATATATTCTGTTCAGTGCATTTCAAAGATTTTAAGTCAAGCGTGTTTGTAGGTTTGAGTTCAAGGCCTTTTGGGGGCAGTCCTTCTCTGCCCCATCCTCATACCCTTTCTTCTAGGTCAAAGGTTGGCTCTATTGTATTAATTATATAATTTTTCATATAAATTGTTCTGCACATGTTTTTGATGTCATTGATTTATGAGACTCTACACTCAGAGTGGCATCTTTATTATACATATGAATATTTATTTAAAAGACCCAAAGCCATTTCCACTACTTTTGCAGAATTCTTGTATGTCACTCAGAACAATTAAGAACCCCCAGGCCCCTCTACACCCCAAGATATTTTGCTAGTGGAAAGAAGGATCATCTGCAAAGTGATTTGATATTTGAATGTAGTAGAACTTGGTTAATAACTATGAGGCATGTGTGCTAAATTACCTTTACAAGAATGCTTTAATAGCAAGATCATTGGACTAGAGAGAAAAAATAGCCAACAAGCTCTGGAATTTAAAAATAAATAAATTTAAAGGGAATTAAAAAGCTTTATGTAGAAGGCATTTTCTTTTTCTAAAGGTAATTTATATGCTCTGCCTTTGTAACCATATTTCATTTATTCTGCTAGGTGAGGACAGAAGGTTCTCAAAGGTAGGGTAGTTTTAATTATACTCACAGACTTTAAAAAGAGAATGAACACAAGAGAAATTGAAGAAAATCAGCATTAAAAACGCAGTTGAGGGACTTCCCTGGTGGTGTAGTGGTTAAGAATCGCCTGCCAATGCAAGGGACACAGGTTCTAGCCCTAGTCCGGGAAGATCCCACATGCCGCGGAGCAACTAAGCCCGTGTGCCACAACTATGGAGGCTACACTCTAGAGCCTGTGAGCCACAACTACTGAGCCCACGTGCCACAACTACTGAAGCTCACGCACCTAGAGCCTGTGCAATGCAACAAAAAGTAGTCCCCACTCCCCACAAATAGAGAAAGACCCCACAACTAGAGAAAGACCGAGCGCAGCAACGAAGACACAACGCAACCAAAAATAAATAAATAGCTACATTTAAAAGGGAAGTTGAATGTAAAAGATGGGAAGATTGGGGTCATCGCCCAAAAATCATAATTAAAAATTTTTTAAAATACTGTGACTAAGAAAACCTTTGCATTATAATCTAATTACAGAAACTCTTCATGGTGGTCCCTCCGAGGATTATTAATTAACGGTTCTCCAAAGCAGAATCATTAAAGATAAAAAACTTGGTAACCAGTGTTCGGTTAACAAAGTGAAATACATTATAGGGTTTCAGCCAGGAAGAACACTAGGACTCCGAACCACGTTGAGATGGAAGAAATTATGAGGAAAAAACTGCAAGCTCTGTGGTTACCTGAAAATCAGAAGCAAGTCTGAAAATGCATATTTCATCTCCATAATCTAAAGTATGTGGATATTTTGAAACATACATTTTTTTCAGCTTTTATTCTGATTTGGCAATATAAAGACAGAACTTAAAAACAAAGTGATTTATACTGGCAGGAAACAAATAGCCCCTTCAGCCCTAAGATCCTAATGATAAGAATGTCTTGGATTAGACATCTTTTAAATAAGAAATATCACAGGGATGCAACAACCCTCTCAATTTCCCTTTTTAACATCAAATTAATGAAAACGACTACACCAGAATTTCACCGTAATTAACTTCAAGGTTATGCCATAAAAATCACAAAATATTACATTTTTCTGCTTCCTCTGGCTCTAATAATAAAATGCTTTTGATAAAATTCAAAGCAAAATGGTCTAACATCAAATTTTGTATTAAACTGGTAGTAATTTCTCCAAGCTCCATAGATTTCAATAGGATAATAATGCCTACCATTTACTGAGTGTCAGGGACCACACCCTGGGTTCTATTTACATTATCCACTGTGAGCATCAATGGGCAATTTAGTTTTAAAAGGAAATCTCTCAGGTTAGATAAGATCTCCTTCTTCACACTGGTTCTCCATGGAAGCCAACTTAAAACAAATCTCAGCATCACTGGACCATTCATTCCCACCCCCTCCATCTCGTAAGTCTCTTCTCTAGTCAGTAACACCATCTTCTCTCCAAATTTTTCAACTAACCCTCTAACCATTCCTTCTCAGATTATCTACATGCTGCTCATCTTCATATATTAAACACTAGTGCTTCTCAGGGCTCCATCAGTAACTCTCTTTGTCTCTTTTCACTCTGATAGACAATTTTGCCTATTTCCACAGTTTTATTTATTAATTAACACCCAATGACCAACAGGTTCATAAGTCCAGCTCTGACATTTTTCTTGACCTAACTATTTAATTGTCTATATGTCCTAGAGATAGATGTCCTAGAGATACTTAGAATTAGCATGTCTAAAGCTGAACACATTATATCACTATGTTACATGCATATCCTGTTAGTTGGTGTGATAGATTCTGGAGTTCTCTACTTATAATATGATTAAGTGACCCTTTGCCAAGTGACCTCTCATTGAAATGGAGGAATATACCTCCCCACATATGCAAATTTTCCTCTTTTTCTCTTCCCTTTCTCTTTCTTTCTTTCCTTCTTCCTTCCTTCCTTCCTTTCTTCCCTTTCTTTCTTTCTTTCTTTCTTTCTTTCTTTCTTTCTTTCTTTCTTTCCTTTCTTTCTTTCTCTCCTTACTTCCTAGGACATCCTTCTTTAGGATTCCTTTTAATCCTAATCAGAGCCTTCAAGAGGTATAGCATGTTCTTACCTGATCCTCTAGTCAGCAGAAGAATAGCAGAAACCAGGTAAAAGCTGCATCCTTCAGCATGGGTCCTGAAATGAAAAACACATGAAGCAGACCAGAACCTGACCTGGGATCTGGATCACAGCCACCATAGCTGACTTGTAGCCCCGCAGATCCAAAAGTAAGAAATAAATATTTGTTGTTTAATCATCAATATTTGGGGATTATTTGTTTTACAGCATTATCATGGTCAAAGCTGATTCATTGGTGACACCACTACTTCACTGAAAACCTAAGAATTAGATGTCTTTATGCCATCTTTTTGTTTCCTACACATCAAAAATAAAATACCAGCACCTCTCAGTTTTTTACCTAATTATCTCTCATATCTCTCCTCCCTTCTCTGTTTCTGCTCCTGCTACTGACTCAGGTTCATATCATCAGTCATCTGGTCTATGGCAATAGCCTTCTAGCTGGTCTCAGCCTTTTGAGTTTCTACCTCCATACCGATGCCCTCTTCCGTGCCACCATAAAGCTACAACAAAAATGTGTTCACATCACACACTTGTTTAAATCTTTTCACAACTTCCCACTGCTTCTAGAATCAAGTAAAACTCCTTAGCTCAGCACAGAAGACTGCTTTTGAGCAGGCCTCTGTCCACTCATCCATCTTCATATCCTGCCCCCTGGCCCCTGCTTGACTGCATACTTCACATTCTTCAGTTACAGGATCCTTAGAACTTCTAAATACTTAACTGTATGTCTCAACATGTGGCCTCCTCACCTTCTTTCCTTTGCTTTGAATTCTCTCAATTCAACCTCTATATGAACTCTTAATCTTCCTATATACCTCTGTTCAGAGATCACCCTTCATCCTCTCCACTTTTCTCAGAGATCTGTGCACGAAAACATATTATTAATCATTTACACCATGCTGTTTAAAACTTCTCTACTGGACTGTGTCATTCACTTTTGCACCCCTTGCCTACCTTGAACTGGATTGAGCTGAACTTTCAGCCACACTTGGAAAGCACAGTGTCCAGAAAACAGCCTAGTGTACCTCTTGCAAGACAGCACATCACAGGCTCTGGAATAGCAAGTCTTCAACTATGAAGTGCTCAAATATGCATAATTGGAAAAAGTTTCAGGCAAATCTCAGCCTGGTGAAATGAGCGAAAGGAACAGGACCAGAGTGGGAGGCTTAGGACCAAAGACAGAAGCTCCTTCACCCTAAACACCATCTAACATTCTTCTCAGAATCAGGGGCTAATGAGAAATTTAGTCTGAATGGATTACTCTATGACTGACTCATTAACCCTTCTCATTTCCAGGGCCAAGCATGACATGGTACCCCAAAATCCCCAGATGTCCTTAAATTCTAGTTTCATTCTGCATTAATACACCGCAAATCCTGTATCACATTTCAGTACTCTCAGACCCTGCCTTGACCCCTCCACCTTCAGCACCAGATACAAGAGAAGGGGAGTTAGAGAGAGGGGAGCTCAAGAAAGGAAAATGAACACCTTATCGTAACTACCACCAGCTTTGGATCTGGTAAATGGGATTAACTAGACCCATAGGAAAATAGGACTCTAGGCTTTATGGCTCTGAGCTTCTGAATGAATCTGGCAAAAGAAGAACTGTGAAGCCCGCAGTCAAGAAAATACACTAGCACTTTTTCCCATCACAGTCAAATTCCTGACATCATAGTCACCTGTGGCTCCTGCTTCATGATCTCTGAGGTCTCACTAAGCACCCCGAATCATATTTCCATCCCTGCATTGATAGGGCTCTAAAGTAACCTGTAGCCTACATTTAACTGAATTCAATAGTCTTTCTCAATTTTTACATCATCAATTCTCCACAAAACCATCCTTATCAGGTTTCTTTTCAGCCTCTCTGAGTGTTCCTTTTTGTCTCCTATGCTGGTTCCTCTGAGTAGCTCTCCCCAAACTGTCAGTTTTCTAGTTTCAAGCCTCCCCTTTGAACCTAAACTACAGCCTAACATCTTCAGCAACCACAGGGTATCGTCGTTCAAATGTTCTACAGTTGTCTGACACTAAACGTACAAGAGTAAACTCACTAATACTCCCAACATGTCCCCAGCACACACACCAAGTCCTATTCACAGTTACCCTAATTTCATTAGTGACACCCAAATTTTCTTTGCACACAGGCTTTAAACCTCAGAATTAGCTCTCACTGTTTTCACGTGTGTCTCACAGATCAGTCATGTATATTATCTCATCATGTCTTCCTTCAGAATATGTCTTTCACCCACCTCCTTTCAACCACTCTAGATGAAGTCTTCATCATCTCATACCTGGACAGCCGCCTTCTAAAATGTTTTCCCTGGCTATAGTCTTTCCCAAGTCCCATTAATCTCACTACTGTGAGCACCATAATAGTAAGGACTATGTCTTATTCACCTTTGTACTCCCAGCACCTAATGTGGTGCCAAACACATAATAAATGCTTAATAAATATTTGCCTGATGCATGGATTAAATTCCTTATAATACCGCCAGATTATTTCTTTTTTTTTTTTTAAAGCTTTCCTTTTTTTAGTTAAATTTATTTATTTATTTATTTTTAAATTTGTTTTTGGCTGCAGTGGGTCTGCATTGCTGTGTGGGCTTCTCATTGCAGTGGCTTCTCTTGTTGCAGAGCACGGGCTCTAGGCCCGCAGGCTTTAGTAGTTGTGGCACACCGGCTTAGTTGCTCCGTGGCATGTGGGATCTTCCCAGACCAGGGCTCGAACCTGTGTCCCCTGCATTGGCAGGCGGATTCTTAACCACTGTGCCACCAGGGAAGTCCCCGGATTATTTCTTAAATAACACATTTGCCCTTTTATTCCATTGCACACCAAAAATAAATAAATAAATAAATAAAACTTTTATTTTCCCATATATAGAGAGGGCTATTTTATGTGTTCACTTATTTTTTCCAATAAACCATTTCTTCAAGAGAATCCTCACTCAGACACATGGTAAGTAAAACAGAAACTCAAAGCTTCTCTGGTTGAGTCTGGGAGAGAATGCTTAGATCCACATCTATAAACTCTCCACTCCACCTCCTCTCCTTTGTTCCATCCCCAAGCAGTTCTAGATAACTGTCCAGGATACTCTAAGACAGTAGTTTCCAAACCTTAGTTTGCTTAATTTTCACCTGGAGGAGGTTATTAAAATGTGCATTACCAGCCCCACTTTCAATTACAATTTATTGGTCTGGGCTTTGCCCCTGAAAAGGATGCATTTTAACAGCATCCAGGTGATCCTGACGAACACTGTCAGAAGAATACACTTTGAGAAACCTTACTCTAGATGCAGATGGATTGGAATTTTAAAACTCTGTCTCACAGGATGACATCTGAACCTCTCGTGGTAGTAATTAAGGACTGTCAAAGCCTCATGAAAAGATGACAATTGAGTAAAGATTGAAGGAGGTGAAAGAGTAAGCCATGAAAATATTTGGAGTAAGAGCTTTCCGGGCATAAGGAACGGCAAGCGAAAAAAGCTGAGAAAGAAGTACAACCACATATATTAGAGGAACAGCAAGAATGCCAATGTGTCTGGGGAAGAGTGAGCCAGGAAGAGATGGCAAAGAGTTGAGGTCAGAGGTGACAAATTTGAATAGCATCTGAAGGGCATTGGAAGGATTTGGCTTCGTAAGACCTTACAGAATGCTCTTACATTGAACAAACAAGTGACACATCTGACTGACATTTTAACGAGATTATTCTAGATACCATGTCAAAAACACCTTTAAGGGGAGAAAAAGGGGAATCAGGAAGAACAGTTAGGGACCGTTGCAATAATCCAAGCAAGAGGCAATGATGACTCGGTGACATGGGTGGTGGTAGAAGTGGTGAGAAAAGAATCAATTCTGAATATATTTTGAAGGGAAAGATGACATAATTTGCTGATGGATTGAATGTGGAATATGAGACACACTGTTGTCTTCAGGTTTTTGCCCTGAGTACCCTGATTAATATGAAGAAGACTGTGAGAGAAGAAAGTAAGGCAGAGGGAGAAGAAAAATTGACAGCCGAGTTTCAGACATGTTAACATGTTAAGTTTGAGATGTATATTAGACGTCCATGTGGATGTATTGAGTATTATGAGTCAAGAATTCAGGGGAGGGACTTCCCTGGTGGTCCAGTGGTAAAGAATCCGCCTTCCAGTGCAGGGGATGCGGGTTCAATGTCTGGTCGGGAAGCTAAGACCCCACAAGCCGCAGAGCAACTAAGCCCACACGCCACAACTACTGGGCTCACGCGCCTCGACAAGAGAATCCACGTGCCGCAAACTACAGAGCCCATGTGCCCTGGAGTCTGCACGCCACAACTAGAGAGAGAAAAACCCGCCTGCCACAACTAGAGAGAAACCCAAGCGCCACAATGAAGAGCCAGCGCTGCAACAAAAGATCCCGCATGCCTCAAGGAAGACCCCGCATGCCACAACTAAGACCCGATGCAGCCAAAAAAATAAAGAAAATAAATTTAAAAAAAAATTCAGGGGAAATTTTGGGGTTGAAAATATAAATTTAGATATTATTTATATAGAAGGTATTTACAGACATGAGATCATCAAGGGAATCAGTTCAGATGAAGATGAAAAGAGTCCCTGAGCACTTCATTGTTAAGAGATCAGGTGTGGGGTGGGTCCAGGAAAGCAGAGTAAGAGGGAGCACTCAGTGATGTAGGAGGAAGCCAAGAAAGAGAAGTAGGCAACTCAATCAAATGCTTTGATAAGTCAAGTAAGATTAGAAATGATGACTGAATTTAGAAATATGGAAATCTTTGGTGACCTTGGCAAGAGCAGTTTTAGTGGGTGGATGAGGGGGAAGCTGAGTGGAGTAGATTCAACAAAGAAATGTAAAGAGAGAGAGTGTACATAGAGAGTATAGACCACTCTTGCAAGATGTTCTTCACCCCTCTTAATTTCCTTCTCCCTGACTCTCTGTACCATCTCGAACCAGTCTGCTCATTTTGGCGTTTTATCATATCTCACCCTCAGTGATACTTAACTCCTCATTATGTTTATACATTCTTTCTAACTAATTTGGAAGCTCTTAGTGGAGAGGATCAATAACTCCTTCTACATCTGCAACAACCCCCCTCAGAACTTTGCACAATTCTGTGTCTACAGTGAGTATTCGAATTTATATGATGAACTACATAAATATTTCTCTAATGGCATTCTCTGCCCCCTTTTCTAACTCTTCTGCCTGTTTATAATTTTAAGCAGAGTGTAGGTCAAATTTCTGATTCTCATTTTGACCTTTAGGGACCTTCATGAAATGGTTCAACCCAAAATGTATCTTTTAGCATTTTCTTTTCATTTTTTTATTTTTTTATTTTTATTATTTATTTATTTATTTTTTTACATCTTGATTGGAGTATAATTGCTTTACAATGGTGTAAGTTTCCGCTTTGTAACAAAGTGAATCAATTATACATATACATAGGTTCCCATATCTCCGCCCTCTTGCGTCTCCCTCCCTCCCACCCTCCCTATCCCACCCATCCCGGTGATCACAAAGCACCAAGCTGATCTGCCTGTGCTATGTGGTTGCTTCCCACTAGCTACCTATTTTACATTTGGTAGTGTACATATGTCCATGCCACTCTCTCACTTTATCACAGCTTACCCCTCCCCATCCCCATATCCTCAAGTCCATTCTCTAGTAGGTCTGTGTCTTTATTCCCGTCTTGCCACTAGGTGCTTCACGACATTTCATTTTTTCTTAGATTCCATATATATGTGTTAGCATACGGTATTTGTCTTTCTCTTTCTGACTTACTTCACTCTGTATGACAGACTCTAGGTCCATCCACCTCACTACAAATAACTCCATTTTGTTTCTTTTTATGGCTGAGTGATATTCCATTGTATATATGTGCCACATCTTCTTTATCCATTCATCCGATGATGGACACTTAGGTTGTTTCCATCTCCTGGCTATTGTAAATAGAGCTGCAGTGAACATTTTGGTACATGACTCTTTTTGAATTACGGTTTTCTCAGGGTAGATGCCCAGTAGTGGGATTGCTGGGTCATATGGTAGTTCTATTTGTAGTTTTTTAAGGAACCTCCACACTGTTCTCCATAGTGGCTGTACCAATTCATATTCCCACCAGGAGTGCAAGAGTGTTCCCTTTTCTCCACACCCTCTCCAGCATTTATTGTTTCTAGATTTTTTGATGATGGCCATTCTGACCGGTGTGAGATGATATCTCATTGTAGTTTTGATTTGCATTTCTCTAATGATTAATGATGTTGAGCATTCTTAAATGTGTTTGTTGGAAGTCTGTATATCTTCTTTGGAGAGATGTCTATTTAGGTCTTATGCCCATTTTTGGATTGGGTTGTTTGTTTATTACTGAACTGCATGAGCTGCTTGTAAATTCTGGAGATTAATCCTTTGTCAGTTGCTTCATTTGCAAATATTTTCTCCCATTCTGAGGGTTGTCTTTTGGTCTTGTTTATGGTTTCCTTTGCTGTGCAAAAGCTTTGAAGTTTCATTAGGTCCCATTTGTTTATTTTTGTTTTTATCTCCATTGCTCTAGGAGATGGGTCAAAAAGAATCTTGCTGCGATTTATGTCATAGAGTGTTCTGCCTAGGTTTTCCTCTAAGAGTTTGATAGTTTCTGGACTTACATTTAGGTGTTTAATCCATTTTGAGATTATTTTATGTGTATGGTGTTAGGGAGTGTTGTAGTCACATACTTTTACATGTACCTGTCCAGTTTTCTCAGCACCATTTATTGAAGAGGCTGTCCTTTCTCCACTGTACATTCCTGACTCCTTTATCAAAGATAAGGTGGCCATATGTGCGTGGGTTCATCTCTGGGCTTTCTATCCCGTTCCGTTGATCTATATTTCTGTTTTAGTGCGAGTACCGTACTGTCTTGATTACTGTAGCTTTGTAGTATAGTCTGAAGTCAGGGAGCCTGATTCCTCCAGCTCCGTTTTTCGTTCTCAAGATTGCTTTGGCGACTCGGGGTCTTTTGTGCTTCTATACAAATGGTGAAATTTCTTGTTCTAGTTCTGTGAAAAATGCCAGTGGTAATTTGATAGGGATTGCATTGCATCTGTAGATTGCTTTGGGTAGTAGAGTCATTTTCACAATGTTGATTCTTCCAGTCCAAGAACTTGGTATATCTCTCCATCTATTAGTATCATCTTTAGTTTCTTTCATCAGTGTCTTATAATTCTCTGCATACAGCTCTTTTGTCTCCTTAGGTAGGTTTATTCCTAGATATTTTATTCTTTTTGTTGCAATGGTAAATGGGAGTGTTTTCTTGATTTCAGATTCAGATTTTTCATCATTAGTGTACAGGAATGCCAGAGATTTCTGTGGATTAATTTTGTATCCTGCTACTTTACCAAATTCATTGATTAGCTCTAGTAGTTTTCTGGTAGCATCTTGAGGATTCTCTATGTATAGTATCATGTCATCTGCAAACAGTGACAGCTGTACTTCTTCTTTTCTGATTTGGATTCCTTTTATTTCCTTTTCTTCTCTGATTGCTGGGGCTAAAACTTCCAAGACTATGTTGAATAAGAGTGGTGAGAGTGGGCAACCTTGTCTTGTTCCTGATCTTAGTGGAAATGCTTTCAGTTTTTCACCATTGAGGACGATGTGGGCTGTGGGTTTGTCATATATGGCCTTTATTATGTTGAGGAACGTTCCCTCTATGCCTACTTTCTGCAGGGTTTTTATCATAAATGGGTATTGAATTTTGTCGAAAGCTTTCTCTACATCTACTGAGATGATCATATGGTTTTTCTCCTTCAATTTGTTAATATGGTGTATCACATTGATTGATATGCATATATTGAAGAATCCTTGCATTCCTGAAATAAACCCCACTTGATCATGGTGTATGATCCTTTTAATGTGCTGTTGGATTCTGTTTGCTAGTATTTTGTTGAGGATTTTTGCATGTATGTTCATCAGTGATATTGGCGTGTAGTTTTCTTTCTTTGTGACATCCTTGTCAGGTTTTGGTATCAGGGTGATGGTGGCCTCGTAGAATGAATTTGGGAGTGTTCCTCCCTCTGCTATCTTTTGGAAGAGTTTGAGAAGGATAGGTGTTAACTCTTCTCTAAATGTTTGATAGAATTCGCCTGTGAAGCCATCTGGTCCTGGGCTTTTGTTTGTTGGAAGATTTTTAATCACAGTTTTAATTTCAGTGCTTGTGAGTGGTCTGTTCATATTTTCTATTTCTTCCTGATTCAGTCTTGGCATGTTGTGCCTTGCTAAGAATGTGTCCATTTCTTCCAGGTTGTCCATTTTATTGGCATAGAGTTGCTTGTAGTAATCTCTCACGATCTTTTGTATTTCTGCAGTGCCAGTTGTTACCTCTCCTTTTTCATTTCTAATTCTATTGATTTGAGTCTTCTCCCTTTTTTTCTTGATGAGTCTGGCTAATAGGTTATCAATTTTGTTTATCTTCTCAAGGAACCAGGTTTCACTTTTATTGATCTTTGCTATCGTTTCCTTCATTTCTTTTTCATTTATTTCTGATCTGATCTTTATGATATCTTTCCTTCTGCTAACTTTGGGGGGTTTTTGTTCTTCTTTTTCTAATTGCTTTAGATGCAAGATTAGGTTGTTTATTCGAGATGTTTCCTGTTTCTTAGGTAGGATTGTAGTGCTATAAACTTCTCTCTTAGAACTGCTTTTGCTGCATCCCATAGGTTTTGGGTTATCATGTTTTCTTTGTCACTTGTTTCTACGTACTTTTTGATTTCCTCCTTGAATTCTCCAGTGATCTCTTCGTTATTAAGTAGTGTATTGTTTAGCCTCCATGTGTTTGTATTTTTTACAGATCTTTTCCTGTAATTGATATCTAGTCTCATAGCGTTGTGGTCAGAAAAGATACTTGATACGATTTCAATTTTCTTAAATTTACCAAGGCCTGATTTGTGACCCAAGTTATGATCTTTCCTGGAGAATGTTCCATGAGCACTTGAGAAAAATGTGTATTCTGTTGTTTTTGGATGGAAAGTCCTATAAATATCAATTAAGTCCATCTTGTTTAATGTATCATTTAAAGCTTGTGTTTCCTTATTTAGTTTCATTGTGGATGATCTGTCCATTGGTGAAAGTGGGGTGTTAAAGTTCCCTACGATGAATGTGTTACTGTCGATTTCCCCTTTTATAGCTGTTAGTATTTGCCTTACGTATTGAGGTGCTCCTGTGTTGTGTGCATAAATATTTACAATTGTTATATCTTCTTCTTGGATCGACCCCTTGATCATGATGTAGTGCCCTTCTTTGTCTCTTGTAATAGTCTTTATTTTAAAGTCTATTTTGTCTGATATGAGAATTGCTACTCCAGCTTTCTTTTGGTTTCTGTTTGCATGGAATACCTTTTTCCATCCCCTTATTTTCAGTCTATATGTGTCTCTAGGTCTGAAGTGGGTCTCTTGTAGGTAGCATATATATGGGTCTTGTTTTTGTATCCATTCAGCCAGTCTGTGTCTTTTGCTAGGAGCATTTAATCCATTTACATATAAGGTGATTATTGATACGTATGTTCCTGTTCCCATTTTCTTAATTGTTTTCGGTTTGTTATTGTAGGTCTTTTCCTTCTCTTGTGTTTCTTTCCTAGAGAAGTTCCTTTAGCATTTGTTGTAAAGCTGGTTTGGTGGTGCTGAACTCTCTCAGCTTTTGCTTGTTTGTAAAGGTTCTAATTTCTCCATCAAATCTGAATGAGATCCTTGCTGGGTAGAGTAATCTTGGTTGCAGGTGTTTCTCCTTCACCACTTTAAATATGTCCTGCCAGTCCCTTCTGGCTTGAAGAGTTTCTGCTAAAAGATCAGATGTTAACCTTATGGGGATTCCCTTGTGTGTTATTTGTTGTTTTTCCCTTGCTGCTTTTAATATGTTTTCTTTGTATTTAATTTTTGATAGTTTGATTAGTATGTGCCTTGACATGTTTCTCCTTGGATTTATCCTATATGGGACTCTCTGTGCTTCCTGGACTTGATTAACTATTTCCTTTCCCATATTAGGGAAGTTTTCAACTATAATCTCTTCAAATATTTTCTCAGTCCCTTTCTTTTTCTCTTCTTCTTCTTGAACCCCTATAATTCGAATGTGGGTGCGTTTAATGTTGTCCCAGAGGTCTCTGAGACTGTCCTCAGTTCTTTTCATTCTTTTTTCCTTATTCTGCTCTGCAGTAGTTATTTCCACTATTTTATCTTCCAGGTCACTTATCCGTTCTTCTGCCTCAGTAATTCTGCTATTGATCCCATCTAGAGTATTTGTAATTTCATTTATTGTGGTGTTCATTGTTGCTTGTTTCATCTTTAGTTCTTCTAGGTCCTTGTTAATTCTATTTCCAAGGTTTTGGATCATTTTTACTATCATTATTCTGAATTCTTTTTCAGATAGACTGCCTATTTCCTCTTCATTTGTTAGGTCTGGTGGGTTTTTATCTTGTTCCTTCATCTGCTGTGTGTCTTTCTGTCTTCTCATTTTGCTTATCTTACTGTGTTTGGGGTCTCCTTTTTGCAGCCTGCAGGTTTGTAGTTCCCGTTGTTTTTGCTGTCTGTCCCCAGTGGCTAAAGTTGGTTCAGTGGGTTGTGTAGGCTTCCTGGTGGAGGGGACTAGTGCCTGTGTTCTGATGGATGAGGCTGGATCTTGTCTTTCTGGTGGGCAGGTCCACGTCAGGTGGTGTGTTTTGGGGTGTGGCTTTATTATGATTTTAGGCGGCCTCTCTGCTAATGGGTGGGTTGTGCTCCTGTCTTGCTAGTTGTTTGGCATAGGGTGTCCAGCACTGTAGCTTGCTGGTCTTTGAGTAAAGCTGGGTGCTGGTGTTGAGAAGGAGATCTCTAGGAGATTTTTGCCATTTGGTATTACGTGGGGTTGGGAGGTCTCCTGTAGACCAGTGTCCTGAAGTTGGCTCTCCCACCTCAGAGGCACAGCACTGACTCCTGGCTGGAGCACCAAGAACCTTTCATCCACACGGCTCAGAATAAAAGGGAGAAAAAAAAGAAAGAAAGAAAGGAAGGAAGGAAGGAAGGAAGGAAGGAAGGAAGGAAGAAAGAAAGAAAGAAAGAAAGAAAGAAAGAAAGAGAAAGAAAGAAAGAAAGAAGGAAAGAAAGAAAGAAAGAAAGAAAGGGAAAGAAAGAAAGAAAGAAAGAAAGAAAGAAAGAAAGAAAGAAAGAAAGAAAGAAAGAAAGAAGAAAGAAAGAAAGAAAAAAGCAAGAAAGAAAAGAAAGAAAGGAAGGAAGAAAGGAAGAAAGAGAGAGAGGAAGGAAGGAAGAAAGGAAGGATAAAATAGAATAATGGTTAGATAAAATAAAATAAGGTTATTAAAATAAAAAATTAAGATAGAAAAAAAAATTTTTTTTAAGTTAAAAAAAACACAGATAGAACCCTAGGACAAATAGTGAAAGCAAAGCTATACAGACAAAATCTCACACAGAAGAATACACATACACACTCATAAAAAGAGGAAAAGGAGAAAAAATAAATAAATCTTGCTCTCAAAGTCCACCTCCTCAATTTGGGATGATTCGTTGTCTATTCATGTATTCCACAGATGCAGGGTACATCAAGTTGATTGTGGGGATTTAATCCGCTGCTCCTGAGGCTGCTGGGAGAGACTTCCCTTTCTCTTCTTTGTTCGCACAGCTCCCGGGGCTCAGCTTTGGATTCGGCCCCGCCTCTGCATGTAGGTCGCTGAAGGGCGTCTGTTCTTCGCTCAGACAGGACGGGGTAAAAGGAGCCGCTGACTCGGGGGCTCTGGCTCACTCAGGCCGTGGGGAGGGAGTGACACGGAGTGCGGGGCGAGCCTGCGGCAGCAGAGGCCAGCAGGACGTTGCACCAGCCTGAGGCGCGCCGTGCGTTGTCCCGGGGAAGCCGTCCCTGGATCACGCGACCCTGGCCTTGGCGGGCTGCACAGGCTCTGGGAGGGCAGGTGTGGAGAGTGACCTGTGCTCGCACACAGACTTCCTGGTGGTGGTAGCAGCAGTCTTAGTGTCTCAGGGCCGTCTCTGGGGTCCGCGCTGGTAGCCGCGGCTCGCGCCCGTCTCTGGAGCTCCTTTACGCAGCGCTCCCAATCCCCTCTCCTCGCGCACCAGGAAACAAAGAGGGAAGAAAAAGTCTCTTGCCTCCTCGGCAGGTCCAGACTTTTTCCCGAACTCCCTCCCGGCTAGCCGTGGTGCACTAACCCCCTTCAGCCTGTGTTCATGCCGCCAACCCCAGTCCTCGCCCTGCGCTCCGACCGAAGCCCGAGCCTCAGCTCCCAGGCCCGCCCGCACTGGCAGGGGAGCAGACAAGCCTCTCCGGCTGGTGAGTGCCGGTCGGCAGCAATCCTCCATGCGGGAATCTCTCCGCTTTGCCCTCCGCACCCCTGTTGCTGCGCTCTCCTCCGGGACTCCGAAGCTTCTCCCCTCCGCCACCCGCAGTCTCCGCCCGCGAAGGGGCTTCTAGTGTGTGGAAACCTTTTCTCCTTCACTGCTCCCTCCCACTGGTGCTGGTGCCGTCCCTATCCTTCTGTCTCTGTTTTTTCTTTTTTTTGTTTGCCCTACCCAGGTACGTGGGGAGTTTCTTGCCTTCTGGGAGGTCTGAGATCTTCTGCCAGCGTTCAGTAGGTGTTCTGCAGGAGTTGTTCCACGTGTAGATGTATTTCTGGTGTATCTGTGGGGAGGAAGGTAATCTCCGCGTCTTACTCTTCCGCCATCTTGTCTCTCTCTAGCATTTTCTTATATAGCCCTCTGTTTCAGTCAGGATAATTTATAGACCATATCCTGAAAAGAGGAATTATTTTTTACATGCCATTTTAACTATAATATTACCCTTGTCTGGAAATTCCTGCTCCATCCCAAGGGCTTTTCTCCTCTCTGAAACTAACCAAGAAAGACCCTAACTAATCTCGTCTTTTGGTGCTCTTTGCTTTAACATATAGTTACTCCAGATTTTAGGCTTATCATCTGTACCTCAACATCATGATGTATCTTGCACTATCTACTGTATTCAAAAATTCTATTTTTATATACCTTCCACTTAAAAAAAATCTTAGACCAGGCTTAGCATTGTTTATTCTACCGATCAAATGGCACTTTCAGGATCAATGAAAAATCAAGTGAGAAAATAGAGCCACACATGAAGACACTTAATGAAGGATTAATATATGTTAGAATCAGTAAATAAACAATGGATGGATGGATGGATGAAAAGGGCTTTACAATGAACAATTATTTCATACATCATACATTATCTTCTTTAATCCTCTCAAGAGCCATAGGATGTTGGTAATATATATTTTATAAGACTATGATGCAATCGTCTTAAAGAGTTTGACCTGCCCAAGGTTATTCCAAGACATGGAACCTAAATCTCCAACTTTAGAATCCAGTCCTTTCCTCTTTCCACCATAGTTGCTTCCTGAATAAAAATATAAAACGACCTGATACCTAATTCAAATTTGTTTTCCAAGTCTTTTCACTTAGAATTGAAGAGCTAAATGTTTTTCAACGAACTTATAATTCTTTAATTCTATTTTTCCCTCTTTAATATGAACCAGTAGTCTTACAATTGGTTTGATAATTTAACTTAACAAAATATCAACAAAACAGTTCTTTAACAACTTCCTGCTTTTGATCCTTTCCATCTTGAAAGCTTATCGAACTACTACTGGCTCAAACAGTAATGATTTACAAGCCTGAGTTTCTGAAAATCAGGATTAAAATGTTCTCTGGGAATACATTTCCTCTTTGGAGTGGACTTCTTTTTGCCACAAGAACTTCCTCTCAGATTTCTGATCTTAAGAGAAAAATCAAAGAATAGTTTAAGGACTTCTCTGGTGGTGCAGTAGTTAAGAATCTGCCTGTCAATGCAGGGGACACTGGTTCGAGCCCTGGTCCAGGAAAATCCCACATGCTGCGGAGCAACTAAACCCATGCACCACAACTACTGAGCTGCGCTCTAGGGCCCGAGAGCCACAACAACTGAAACTCGCGCACCTAGAGCCCATGCTCCGCAACAAGAGAAGCCACTGTGATGAGAAGTCCACACACTGCAACGAAGAGTAGTCCCTGCTTGTCGCAACTAGAGAAAGCCTGCGCACAGCAATGAAGACCCAATGGAACCAAAAATAAAATACACTTAATAAAAAAAAGAAGTTTATTAAGCAAGTAATTTCTGAGCCTAATATGAACTGCACACCTGAAATATAGTTCTTAAGTGTTCCTTTTACTTCCCCAGTATGGGAACTCTTGCGAATTTTGAAAGCTTTCTTAACCCTCTTAGGTCATTGGGTCTCCATTAGAGATCTGAATGAATAATTACTAACAACTATCCCAACATTACTGAATCCTTCAAGGTTAGCAACAAAAGTCTGGCAATCTAATTTGCCTTACTTTTGGTCATGGGCTCTAAGACAAAAAAAAAAAAAAACTAAGAAGGAAAATTTATATGGCAGCATACGATGCTATGAAGGAAATACATTCTCTAATGAGATGGACCAACTCCTTACAGCAAGCAGTCAAGGAGTTCACTCAGCATCCCAAGTGCCTGCCCAAGAGACCCTCAATCTGTAGCTTACATCCTAAAATCATCATCTGTCCCAAAATTTGAAGTTACATTGAGATCTTCTAAGGAGTTGTATATAAAACCGAAGTGCTAATTTTTAATTTTTAAAATTATCTTTGATAAAGAAATATGAAATTGGAATAATTTAACTTAAACTTAACTGTATAGTAGTAATTATTTTTCTCATTTTATATCATGGTAAATTGTGAATCTGCAATGTAGAAATATTGGATTTTAGCTTCTACAAATCAAAATAAGATGAACTATATTCGATATGTGTTAATTTTGTGAAACTGATATTCTATTTGACTATACAAAGATATTATTTTATCTTTAGACTATGTATCTTTATATTTTAAATCTCAGGTTTACTATTTCCACCTTGTATCTTAGGTTTCAGAATTAATTAATGAGAGAGAGCCTTTCCAAATATTGCAGAAGAATTCGACAAATAAGCTGATTGAAAAACTAGGTATATGCTTTCTTTTATCATTTTCAAAAAGAGAATAGAAATGTAATAATGATTAATCCTGTGTACTATTTTCTCTTTTGCCAAATCTTAATTGACTTCCAGAAAGTGGATATCTTCCAATGAAAATGGACAGAAACAACCCGCAATGAAATGATTATGAAATGGATTTTCCTGTTGAAGAGTCAAGATAAAACACGAAGATCAGCTTATGCAGCAGACATTTTTCATTCTTTTTTACAACATGAGCAAGTGGAGGATGAAGGAACAGCCTTCACCTTTCATCATATGCTCTGCTATGCTCTAAGATTTACCGTGACCCTTTAAATTAAAATAAATAAAAGCTGCACAAAATAAGGAAAGGAAACTGTCATTGGAGAGATGACTATCAAGTAGTATTTTCATGTGGATGGTTTACAGTAAGTTGATGACTGTTAAGCAAACTAAGACCATGACTTTAAGGATCAACAAAATTTGAAAATGGGAGCATCCAAACAAAGGAATGCTGTTTCTATAGTGTAGTTTGTTTTGAAAAATTAATGCCCAGTGAGCACTGCATAAACTCTATTTCACTCATGACAAAACTGAACTTGGATTTTTAGTGAGCTAAGCCATAGTCAGAGGAGAAAGAAAGCTGATCATTTGCATCAATCTTTAATGTAAAATTTCACACTCCTCTTGGTTCTGACAATGGTGTGATTTGCAAAGGGCTCTAATTGTGGTCAATTATTACAGTCCTCTAGCGCCACCTAGTGTTTTCCACATATTGCTGTAGCGCGGCTCACCTATTAAACCAAACTAAAATTTCTTAACAAAGGAATCCTCACACCCCAAATAAAAGGAAACAGGAAGACTTCATAGCTTGATTTTGAAATCTTATAGTCAAGGTATTTTCATTCTTTTATTTTAGTACTTTAAAATTGCTGAAGGGCTCTTGTCATTTTTGTTGAATTCAAAGTCTTTTACTTTGGGGTTCATTCCCATTGATAAACGCCTAGCCTAATCACCATTGCTTCCTAGCAAACCAATGCAGTTATAAGATTGACCTTGTTTTTGATAAAGGTAAGCCACTTAATAATTGATTCATTTTAGCGTTTCAGAGTGGAAGATCTACACATATAAGTTCTGCGTTTACAGAAAGAGCCAACGAAACATGAAGAAAAGGGTGACCGTTGAATTCCCAATTTTCATGAAATGAATTTTTAAAAACTGGTTGAGAACACTCTCAGGTTCTTGTTATTATAAATAATGGCCACAAAAGAAGGTTAAGGTGGGTGACAACTACTCTCCCACAACCTCATTACCAAATTATAATGAAACCATGTCTCAGATCAAATTATGCCACACATACAGACATTTGTTAAATAGTCATTAGCAAGCAAATCCAAAACTATTCATATAGTCTATTCTGTAAGTTTAACAAAGTCCCAGATCTCTTCTTTTTAGTGCTCAAAAAAACTGCCTTGTGTGAAAGATTCACTAGAAGCAGGTGTGGCAACATCATTGAGGCAGAATTTTGTTGTATTATGATCAGCATCAGGCAACCAGAAATCATCCTAAACCAACAGCTGGACTGAAGACCACTTAGAGGAAAAGTTTTAAGCACTATCCTTATGGATGAAAACTACAGATCTCTAATTTTATGTCATGATAATTACTGAAAATAATTTTGTCATATAGAGGAAAGGTGACGTTTAAAAATTGATCCACTCCAAGTGTCGAATATGTTAAGTATATCGCAGAATAACTCCAACTAAGGAAAAAAAAAAAAAAACTTGTTCTAGTTGAACATGCATGGGAATGAGATGGTGTCTACATGTGCCTTGAGAAAATATCCTATTATTCTTGTTCTGGTTTTCTCTTTCTCAAATCTCTTTATCAAAGTAATCCAACAACCAGAAAAATGTCCTTGCTTCTAGATAAGAAATGCTAGGATTGAGTCAGATAAAAAGTATTGTCTAAGGAAATAGAATTGCAGTCTGGATCTTTCAAATCCAGATGCACACCAGGCTAATAAACTAGCTTAGTCAGCACATGGAAAAGTCAACATTTCTGTGCAACTCTGGTCAGGTAACAAAGGAGGAAGGAGAAAGCTCATCATTTCGGCCTGAATGGCCTTTTTATTCCCATTTTCAGTCAAGTCCATGAATGGAGAAGAATCTAAGTTCCCTGTAAAACTGCTTTAATTTCTTCATTTACAAAATATAAATGGGAGCAGAAATACGACAAAGGTGTTTGATGCTCAAGGAGAGGTGGGATATCACCTTGTACTCAGCTTTTAAATAAATATTTCAAAAGGGACATTTATTTTGTACCAAAGAAAGTTTATAATGTTTTATAAAATTCATACCTTTATGTTTTGAAAAATGATGAATAAATGTATCATTTTGTGTCAGTACAATAGGAGATACACCCAGGCTAACTTAAAAGATGCCATAAGGTTCACCTGTGCCCACATATCTCCCCAGTCACTCAGTGAAGTGCCATCTTCCCTTCTTGCCGAACCTCGAATTCTCACTTTAGAGCCAGTGCTCTGATTTAGATAACCCCAAAGCAATCAGTTCTCAGTATTAAATCCTAGAGGCAGAGGTAGTAAACACCCTAAAAATGTATGCAAAATACTGTGAGTGTGTACATATGTCCCTTTTTTTTTTTTAGAAACTGTGCTTCAGAGCTTTAATTATGTTCATGAGTTTCCCTACTCTGACTCAGGAGAGCTAATGAGCACTGCCCACAGTTTTTATCCAGCCCCTCAATTATCTTATTATTATGGATTCATCTATTAGAGTCACACAATTCTCCTGACAGGACACAGAGAATCCACGAGGAAGTTAGATTTTTTGCAGGTAAATGCTGCCTTACATGACCCAGGACTAAAGTATCAGGTTCTGTGATTAGAATCTATGTTTGACAGAGCCTGGGCTCTGGGGTAAAGTAGATCTGGGGCCACTGTCCTGCTTTGTCCCTCACTCTGTGTGACTGTGGTCCGAGCCACCGTTATCTGCTGCCTGCATCCATGTAGTCACCTACCGACTGCTTCTGCTCTTACCCTTCCTCAGTCTGTCCTCAGCGCAGCAGCCAGAACAATAGTTTACATTATGGTCCCATCATCTAGCTCCTCTGCCCCAATCTTCTCTTGACTACCACATCAGCCAGCAGGAGAGCCAGAGAAGTTATATTGGTCCACTGCATGCAGGCCCTGTACCACATCCGCTTCCATTCTCATCTCCTACCACTCTCCTCCTCCCTTGGGTTCTCTTCTCCAGCCGCTGTTCCTCAAGCCTAGGAACACTCTCTCCCACATCAGGGTCTTTGCAATTCCCTCTGGCTGAACGTCCCTGTCCTACATACCCTCTCTGTCTACTCCCTCAGTGCCCCTGGGTCTTTACTCCCATGTCACCATTTCCAAGAGTTCCTCTCTCATCCTAAATTCCATCACACACACACACACACACACACACACACACACACACACCGCTGTTGCACTTGCCATTTCCCTGCTTTATTGTTCTCTACTGCATCCATCACATCTGACATATAATTCCTTAGTTTATTTTTTTCTCTCTCCTTTGATGCCTAAGCACCATCCCCCATACTCTCAATCTCCTTAGAATATGGGTGAGCAAACTTTTTCTATAAAAGCCCAGATAGTAAATATTACTGGCTTTGTGGGTCATGTGGGTCTCTGTCACTCTGCTATTATAGGGGAAAGGAGCCATTGGCAATATGTTAACAAAGAGTGGGGCCGTGTTCAAATAAAACTTTATTCACAAAAACAGGTGGCAGGTTCTGGATTTGGCCCATGGCTTCTCTAGAATAATAAATTCCATTAGGCAGAGACTTAATCTGCTTTATTCACTGTTTTATCCCCATCACTTTGAAGAGGGCCTGGTACAAAGTAGTTCCTCAATAAATTCATTTGTAAATGAATTAATGTCCTTAACCAAGGTACCAGTTTCTCATCGGTAACATGAGGTAACAATATCAGCTTTGGGGATTATCAAAAATAAACAGTTTGTGAAGGTATGTCACACAACTAACAGACTAGTTACATAGTAGTGGTTACAATTACTCTGAACTCCATACCCCAAGAAGAATATGAAAAAACTAGAAGACAAACAGGATTTAGAGGAAAACCAAAACTGTGTATTTGAGAAAATATTGAAGGGAGAGAGGGCATTTTGTCTGGAGCAAATTCAGAGGAAGCATGGTCATTGCCTTCCTAAATTTGAAGATTATTTTGAGCAAGAGAGATTCTCTATACTTTGTGGCACCAAAACAGGCAGAACTAGGATCACTGGGTAAATATTGCGTGGAAATGGAAGTCTGCTTATTGAAGGCATGCACCTTCTAATCATCCCTGGAGGGCAGAAGCCACATTCATTTTCTTTACTGATGTACCTTAATGCTCTAGCAGGAGGTCTTAGGGTGTACAACCAGTCCTAATTGAATGGATGATTGGGAATGAAGAGTGAAAAATCTAATCTTCAGAGCTGACCAAAGCTGGAACAGGCTCCCTCAATTTGTGGCTTGGAAGGTTCAAGAAGGAACTTTTCAATCACTTGCTAGGGTACAGCAAAGGTGACATTTTACATACAACTATGGTACCTTTGTCACTAAAGAACTAACACCAGTGCATTATCATGAACTACACACACTTTGTTCAAATTTCACTGGCTTTTCCACTAGTGTCCTTTTTCTGTTCCACGATCCCATAAAATATACTAGATAACATTTAGTTGTCGTGTCTCCATAGGTGCCTCTTGACTATAACAGTTTCTCAGACTTCCCTTGCTTTTAACGACCTTGACGATTTTGAGGTAAATTGAAAATTGTCCTTCTATTTGAATTTGTTTATTTTCTTCATGATTAGACTGGGGTTACAGGTTTGGGAGATAAAGAACACAAAAGTAGTGTCATTTTGAATCACATTATACTAAGGGTACATTTATTAACATGACTTATGACTGTTGCCAGAGGCAGTGTTGGTCAGAATTCTCCTCTGTAAAGTTACTCTTTTTCCCCCTTTCCATAATCTACTTTTTGAAAGCAAGTTACTATAGAGCTCATACTGGGTGGGTGGAAGGAACTGAGCTCCACCTCCTGGAAGAAGTCTTTTTTTTGTTAATTTGTTTGTTTGTTTTAACATCTTTATTGGAGTATAATTGCTTTACAATGGTGTGTCAGTTTCTACTTATCTACATAAATTACCTGGAGTTCTGTAAAGAAGATTTGTCTTTTCTCCCAATTCGTTTACTTGTTTATCAATCATTTATATCAGTCGGGACTCAAAAATATTCATTTTATTGCTCACATCCTTCCAGCTTTGGCCACTGGCAACTCTTTCAGGTTGCCTCCAGTGTCTCTTAGACATGCTCCTATCTTTTTGCTTTTTGAGCATTTCTTAACTTCTGGCACTACAAGACACCCCAGGCTCATCTTGTGTTTTCCCTGCCCCAACCCTAGAATCAGCCATTTTTCCAGGGAGCCCTAGTTCCTTTTATTAGAAAATAGTATTAGAAACCAAGATCTATGATCAATGCTCTGAGTATGCTTGTTGCTACTGGGGTGTCACTGCTTCTAGGCCCTCTCAGCAGACAGAGCTAGAAAAATACATGTTTATATACTCACCTATGTGATATGGGTTATAAAAATCTATAATTATTTCTGTATCTATCCATCTTTATCTATATTAAGTTAAACACAGTTTCATAATGATGATTCTGTTTTTAATCCAGTATCTCATGGTACATCTACCCCCTCTTGCCCCCTCCTTGCTTATCTGTAACCTCTCTCTCCAACTTGGAGAAATCTGGCTCCCATCACCCACCATCCATTTATTCATTTGTTCAAAACTCCAGTATACATGCAGAGCAGTTTCTGAACTGTTAACCCAGCTATGCTTTTATATATTAGGCACTTTACATATATGTTATTACATCTTGTCTTCATGACAACCTATTATATAGACAAGGAACCTGAAATTAGAGCTTTTAAATTACTTGTCCAAGGTCACATGTCTACCAAGTCTGAAGCTGGAATCTGAACCCAAGTCTGCTTGTTTAGAAAGCCAATGATCTTGCTGTTTTACATATTGCTTTCCAACATTATTTTTAAAAAGATGAAACTAATTTGTAATACACAGTTTGAAAATAAACAAATATATTGAGATTTTGTTTTAAAAGATATTCAGGTTTATTATAAAAATCTGAAAATAGTTATTTATACAGTTATACTATATGTACACTTTGGTACGCTGCTTTTTCTTAAATAACATATGTGCATTTCTACACCTAATGAATACTTTGCAAAGATAATTTTTTTTTTCATTGTGCAATTACACTATTTTATTTAGTATTTTTTAATTAGGTGTTATTTGCTTCATTGTTAAAGGTACATGCTTGGAGAAAACAAAAAAGATAATAATGGGTATTTTGGCCAAGTTTACCCACAGTAGCCTGACTCAATCAACCAGTCAGTTGAATGTGTAAAGATAATTTTTAATAACTACTTAATGTTCCATCTAATCAGTAGACCATAATGAGCTCAACCATGTCTCTGTTGTTGGAATGTAGATAGTTCCACATTCTTTACCAACATAAAAAGTGCTGAAACTCATTTTATGTCTTCAAGACATAGCATTACTGGACCAAGGTATTTGAGGTTTTCAACACACTTTGCCAAATTGCTATCACAGGAAATTATACTAATTTAATTCTCCCCAAATTATCAGAGTGGTTGTTTCACTGACACATTTTAATATGATTGTTTAAGAGCAATCTCTATGCTACTAATTAATGGCCATTAGGATTGAGTCTTGCTTCTATCATGATCAACTACAATCTAATTTACTCAACCTCCTACCTCCAGGTATTAAGTGATTCTAACAAGAGTTAAGCTCTCTGTATAGGATTCTGATTAAACAGTGAAAAAGTGCATGTGTCACTTGAAATGTAAAATATTGTTCTTATTACTAAATCTTCTGATATTTATTAGTATCTCTGCCCCTAAGGCTTAATTTTGATTTGCTTCTGACCTTAAGGCTTAATCTTGATTTCTTACCACCCCTTAATTAAGAACCCTTGGTAACATCAGTTAACTAAATCAACTACTGTTTATATCTATAGTTGCTGGGTTATCATGCCCTGACCATGGCCCTAAGTTTATTATGAGGAGATTCAAAATCTATGTGCAAACCAAGAGTTATTTATAGATTGAATAAATAGTATGTATCCTATGAAGACAGGCCACTATTTTTCCAATGTATGTATATATTGTTGTGCAAAACAAATTTATTTGAAAGCACTGTTGAATTCATAACAACTTTTGTCATCAAATGTTTTCTCAGCAGATCCTAAAAACACAACTGCTCTTATGGGGATTTTAGAGATTGGAAGATATTAAAAATGTTTCTTCATATTCAGAAATGTTGGAAACCACTTAAGTGGGTGTCAGAGCACATGTGTACATTTGGTGGAGATAGGAAAGGCAGGTACTTAACTGAATGCCATTCAAATGGTCCTTCTTTAGCTTATGTTCTAAGTTGGGTACAAATTTAAGTATTCCTTTCTGAGAAGCTCAAGTACTGTCTTCTTTCAATGAGGAATGTTGCAATAGTCTAAAAAAAGAATGACAACAGCACCACATTCAGAGCCAAAATTTTCCTTAAGCCCAAAGTAACTGGTGTGAATGCAAGCACAGCCCAAATCTTCCCTCAGTCACTGCAAGTGTGTACTCAGTCTTGGCCACTGATCTCAGACATTTTTCACAACTTAGATTGAGGCTGTGTAGTCAGTGAAGTGTCAAGAAGAATTACAGGGAAACTGAGCTATCATCAGTTCATGGGGTGTTTTTCTGGGATTCCTTTGTTACTATTTATTTTTTATTTTTTTAATTTATTTATCTTTGACTGCGTTGGGTCTTTGTTGCTGCACGTGGGCTTTCTCTGGTTGCGGCGAGTAGGGGTTACTCTTCATTGAGGTGCATGGGCTTCTCATTGTGGTGGCTTCTCTTGTTGTGGAGCACTGGCTCTAGGCATGCAGGCTTCAGTAGTTGTGGCACATGGGCTCAGTCATTGTGGCTCATGGGCTCTAGAGTGCAGGCTCAGTAGTTGTGGCGCACGGGCTTAGTTACTCCGCGGCATGTGGGATCTTCCCGGACCAGGGCTCGAACCCATGTCCCCTGCATTAGCAGGAGGATTCTTAACCACTGTGCCACCAGGGAAGCCTGTTACCATTTAAATATCCTAAAAGCCTGAGTGACCATACTAAGGCAGGCACCAGGCAAGAAAAAGAAGGCTGATTTTTATAAAGAGAGATGGAAGTGCTGTTACTCAACTCTGCCTGTAAGACTACAAAACTTTACAGCTTGTTTTATAGGGAGGAGCAGTGAAGCAGGAAATTGCTAATGCAACAAATCTGAAGAAGCCAGAAAATGTGAGGATACCAAGCAAGAATGCTGAGATTTTAATACCTACCCAAGGCCCCTGCAACAGAGACTAAAGGGTTCAGAAGTAAACATTCAAGAAGTGAAATACCACTTAGCTGATTATGGATTTGAGCTTGATTAGCTCTAAAGAACAAAAGAATGGGGTTAATCTATATATTTAGTTAACAGGCATCAATTTTCCTCACCAGCTTCGATTTGCCATTACTCTTATTTCTAATAAAGCATGTTAACTATCACATATAACATAGGTTGTAAGCATATATTCACAGTTTTAGCATTTTGTAGAACTTATTTCTCAGGTATTTAGGCTGTACAACACACAGTATATATTTAAGCTTTATAAAAACCTAATGTTCAACACACAAGAATTGACAGAGGATATGTGAATATAGATAGCATTAAGGGAATCCATTTCCAAATCCTCAACTTTCACATATACTCTTTCTTAAAATGTATTTGCTTAGCTATCATTGAGACCTTGGTTTCTAGATACCATTTACCAATAAAAGGAACTAGGGCTACTTGGAAAAATGACTGATTCTAGGGACAGGGCATGGAAAATACAAGATAAGCCTGGAATACCTTGTAGTGCCAGAAAATAAGAAAGTGGAAAGAAAGAAGAAAAGAAAGGAAAAGAGAGAGAGAGGGAGGGGGGAAGGAAGGAAGGAAAAGATGGGAGAGTTGGAGGGAGGGAAGATAGAAGCATGTCAAACGTACACAATGCTAAAGAGTTCCCAATGTCCAAAGCTGGAAGAAATTGAGCAACAAAATAAATAATATCGGTGTATAACCCAAAGAATAAAATAAGCATCAGTGAATCTGTAGTGATATAAACAAATGAATGAATAAATCAATAAATGGAGAGGAGACTATTTTCCTTATATGTTTGCTTGGCCAAGAGTGAAGCCAAGAAAGAATGAGTGAAACAGAAAATCACCATTAGAATGCCACCATAATAATTCCTGCAGTTAAGATACACTGACAAATGCTAAAATTAGGAGGCAAAACTTTAATGTTAAACAGGATAGTTGAATAGCCTCTCCCAAAATATTTATTAATTACTGTGATGGTTTTAACATTTATCCATATTCTCTGCTACTCCTCCCTCCAGGAGGTAGAATTTCATTCCTCTCCCATTGAGGGTGGGCTGCACTTAGTGACTCTCCTCTATCAAATAGAAGATGGAAAGGGAGAAACCATAACTTTATGGTGGAGAAACCCAGCATACACCACTTAGCCAAGTGATCAATGTTAATAGCACCATGATAAGTCATTCTGATGTCATGTACCCCTGACCTGATACAATGAAAGCCCTTCACCTCTGGGGTGTTCTTAAAAATGCATAACCCCAGTCTACTCATGAGAAAACATCAGACAGGCTCAAATGAATATAGTTTATACAAAATACCTGAAAAGTACTCTTCAAAAGTGTCAAGGTCATGAAAGACAAGGAAAGACCAAGATACAGTCACAGATTGAAAAGTTTAAGAAGACACAAGAACTACAGATGACCCTTGAACAATGCAGGTTTGAACTGCAAAGATCCATTCATACACAGGTATTTCTCAGTAGTAAGTACTACAGTACCACACAGTCCACAGTTGTTTGAATCCAAGGTTTTGGAGGAACCGGGGATATGGAGGGTCGACTAAATTATAGGCAGATTCTAACCAACACACACAAACACATGTGTTGTTCAAGGGTCAACTGTAAATGCAACATATTATCCTGAGACAGAAAAAAAGACATTAGTGGGAAAACTGGTGAAATATGTATGAATCTGTGAAGTCTGAACCAATGTTAATTTCTTAGTTTTGATAAATATACTATGGTTGTGTGAGATGTTAACATTATCGGAAGCTAGGTAAAGGGTATGTGGAACCTCTCTGGACTATTTTTGCTACTCTTTATAACCTAAAATTATTTCAAAAGAAAAATTTTTGAAAACTGATCTGCTTGAGAATGCTTCTTCTGATGGTTTTCATGTTCTTTCTTCCCCTTTCACAATGACCTGTCTCCCGCTTGACAAAAAAAAAATCAAAAAACACTTCTTCCCCCTACTTAATTCCTGCTGTGGTAAACTGCCCCAGGGTGTAAAACCACCCACAAAGCAAACCAGGGGACAAATTTGAAATGCCTCTGAGGGTAAGTCCATTGGGAAGGAAGCAAAGAGATCAGAAAGTAGCAAGAAGGACTAATAATGGAAGCTAAACCTCTCCTCTCTCCTTTTCTCTCTATTCTGTTTCTCTGTGTCTCTGTGTCTCTCTCTGTCTCTGTCTCTCTCCCTCTCCCTCGTGCTTACCTCATTACTCCTATAAACTTACCCACCTAATAATTTTAATTCAAAACTAAGAAAGTTATCACAGGGATACATTCACACATTGATTTGAATTTTTTTAAAAAGAAAGTCTAATATTTTTCTGGCAGAAAATAACTTTGATTTGGCTGAAAGTTTCAAAAGCAAGGACTGACTTTGCTAATTAAATTATATGTTGGACATTTGAATCAACTTGAATGGGCTATATTTGAGACTCCAAAGTTCTGAGGCAAATATATTGAATGCATGAACAATATGCCAGAAAATATGTCTTTTGCAACCATTTAAACTTGATTTTAAATTTTTATACATCCATTTTTAGATGTGAGGTTGTAAACAGTTTTTAAAATTTATTTTGGCGGGCGGGCAGGGGGTGGAGAATGCAAGCAAAACTTCTGAAGACCAATATAATATAGTAGAAAGGGGAAAAAAAATCACTGTGCCTACTTTACTAATTGAAGTGGCGTTCTTATGAGCACCACTCATAAGTGTTTGGTCTGTGGGAGCCATGGGGAATGCTGAGATACCGGCAGATATGGAACAAGACAGAACAAGTGCCTGAACTACAGAGACTCAGAGGGAAGGGGCCAGGTGTTTATCTACTCTGGTTTTTAACCCATTTTGTGTCTCATATCCTTTTGAGAATTCGATTAAAGTTATGAACTTCCCCCACAGAATCACACATGTAACAGCATACTCTCTAAATTTCTGGTACAATTTGAGGAGGTTCAGGAAATGCCCAGAGGACCCAGTTAGGAAGCCTTGGCATAGAGAAATTGATAAAAATGTCTATCCACATGTGTGATCATCACAAAGAATTTTTGCACGCACTATAAATCTCAATCCATGTGACACCAGCGTAATGACCTGAGAATGAGGCCATGCTCATGAGTGGGTATGTCAACGAGGTAGAGCATTACTACAGTGGCCACTCTGCCTTCCTCCTTCTTCTACACAATCTCTCTCAACCATTATCCCCCTAAGCCTGCCTTCTTCCCTCTGCCCACTTCCCACCCCCTGCCCAAGTTCTGAAAAATTAGTATGAATTGAAATTTGGCCAAATCACTTAATCTGATAGCCTGCTTTTGGAATGAGAGCCAATGATGGTCTATAAGGTGCCTGCACAAAGTTTTAAAAGTATCCCCCTTTGGCCCATTCTCTAGTAGGTCTGTGTCTTGCCCCTAGGTTCTTCACAACATTTCTTTTTTTCTTAGATTCCATATACATGTGTTAGCATACGGTATTTGTCTTTTTCTTTCTGACTTACTTCACTCTGTATGACAGACTCTAGGTCCATCCACCGCACTACAAATGACTCAATTTCGTTTCTTTTTATGGCTGAGTAATATTCCATTGTACATATGTGCCACATCTTCTTTAACCATTTAACTGTCAGTGGACACTTAGGTTGCTTCCATGTCCTGGCTATTGTAAATAGTGTTGCAATGAACATTGTGGTACATGTATCCATGTACCTTTAATTTTATTTTAATTTATTTAATTTATTTATTTTTGTCTGTGTTGGGTCTTCACTGCTGCATGAAGGCTTTCTCTAGTTGCAGTGAGCAGGGGTTACTCTTCATTGCAGTGCACGGGCTTCTCATTGCAGTGGCTCTTCTTGTTGTGGAGCATGGACTCTAGGCACTCGGGCTTCAGTAGTTGTGGCACATGGGCTCAGTAGTTGTGGCTTGCAGGCTCTACAGCACAGGCTCAATAGTTGTGGTACACGGGCTTAGTTGATCCGCAGCATGTAGGATCTTGCCGGACCAGGGTTCGAACCCGTGTCCCCTGCATTGGCAGGCGGATTCTTAACCACTGCACCAACAGGGAAGCACTACATGTATCTTTTTGAATTATGGTTTTCTTGCGGTATATGCCCAGTAGTGGGATTGCTGGTACCATCTTAATCATTTTTAGGTATACACTTCAGTAGTCATATAAATTTACATTGTTGGACAACCAACCTCCAGAACTCTTCCTCTTTCAAAACTGAAACTCTATACTCATTAAACAATTCTCCATTCTCCCCCCACTGGCAACCACCCTCCCACTTTCTGTGTCTATGAGTTTGACTACTCTAGGTATCTCATATAAGTGTGAGCACACAGTATTTGTCTTATGACTGGCTTGTTTCACTTAGTTCATCCATTTTGAAGCATATATTAGCATTTCCATCCCTTTTTTTTAATTTTTGAATTTTATTTTATTTTTTTAAACAGCAGGTCCTTAATAGTCATCAATTTTATACACATCAGTGTATACATGTCAATCCCAATTGCCCAATTCATCACACCACCCCCCCCCACCCCCCCACCGCTCTCCTCCCTTGATGTCCATACGTTTGTTCTCTACATCTGTGTCTCAATTTCTGCCCTACAAACCGGTTCATCTGTACCATTTTTCTAGGTTCCACATATATGCATTAATATATGATATTTGTTTTTCTCTTTCTGACTTACTTCACTCTGTATGACAGTCTCTAGATCCATCCACGTCTCTACAAATGGCCCAATTTCATTCGTTTTTATGGCTGAGTAATATTCCATTGTATATATGTACCACATCTTCTTTATCCATTCATCTGTCGATGGGCATTTAGGTTGCTTCCATGACCTGGCTATTGTAAAGAGTGCTGCAATGAACATTGGGGTGCATGTTTCTTCTTGAATTATGGTTTTCTCTGAGTATATGCCCAGTACTGGGATTGCTGGATCATATGGTAATTCTAGTTTTAGTTTTTTAAGGAACCCCCATACTGTTCTCCATAGTGGTGGTATCAATTTACATTCTGACCAACAGTGCAAGAGGGTTCCCTTTTCTCCACACCCTCTCCAGCATTTGTTGTTTGTAGATTTTCTGATGATGCCCATTCTAACTGGTGTGAGGTGATACCTCACTGCGGTTTTGATTTGCATTTCTCTAATAATTAGTGATGTTGAGCAGCTTTTCGTGTGCTTCTTGGACATCTGTATGTCTTCTTTGAAGAAATGTCTATTTAGCCCTTCTGCCCATTTTTGGATTGGGTTGTTTGTTTCTTTAATATTGAGCTGCATGAGCTGTTTATATACTTTGGAGATTAATCCTTTGTCCGTTGATTAGTTTGCAAATATTTTCTCCCATTCTGAGGGTTGTCTTTTCGTTTTGTTTATGGTTTCCTTTGCTGTGCAAAAGGATTTAAGTTTCATTAGGTCCCATTTGTTTATTTTTGTTTTTATTTCCATTACTCTAGGAGGTGGATCAAAAAAGATCTTGATGTGATTTATGACAAAGATTGTTCTGCCTATATATTCCTCTAAGAGTTTGATGGTGTCTGGCCTTACATCTAGGTCTTTAATCCATTTTGAGTTTATTTTTATGTATGGTGTTAGGGAGTGTTCTAATTTCATTGTTTTACATGTAGCTGTCCAGTTTTCGCAGCACCACTTATTGAAGAGACTGTCTTTTCTACATTGTATATCCTTGCCTCCTTTGTCATAGATTAATTGACCATAGGTGCTTAGGTTTATATCTGGGCTTTCTATCTTTTTCCATTGATCTATCTTTCTGTTTTTCTGCCAGTACCATATTGTCTTGATTTTTGTAGCTTTGTAGTATACTCTGAAGTCAGGAAGTCTGATTCCTCCAGCTCTGGTATTTTCCCTCAACACTGCTTTGGCTATTTGGGGTCTCTTGTGTCTCCATACAAATTTTAAGATTTTTTCTTGGGCTTCCCTGGTGGCACAGAGGTTAAGAGTCTGCCTGCCGATGCAGGGGACATCGGGTTCGTGTCCCGGTCCGGGAAGATCCCACATGCCCTGGAGCGGCTGGGCCCATGAGCCATGGCCGCTGAGCCTGTGCGTCAGAGCCTGTGCTCC
>RJWK010010111.1:0-44227 GCA_004363435.1 Platanista minor
TTACGCGGGCCTCTCGCTGTTGTGGCCTCTCCCGTTGCGGAGCACAGGCTCCGGACGCGCAGGCTCAGCGGCCATGGCTCACGGGCCCAGCCGCTCCGCGGCATGTGGGATCTTCCCAGACCCGGGCATGAACCCGTGTCCCCTGCTTCGGCAGGTGGACTCTCAACCACTGCGCCACCAAGGAAGCACGAAGGTGACTTTAAGAAGGAGAGATAGCGTGTGGTAGAGTCTGATGGCACATGCTTCCCAGAAACTGGGGGTTTTGAGGAAGGAAGAGGGAGAAACTGCCTGTAGTGCCACTAGGAACAAAGACCATACTACCCGGCCTTTTGTACCTTGAGAAAGACACAAAAAGAACACTGTGAAAACACAGCCAGGTTTCCATTAAGCAAGATCAGTCAAAGCAGAGTTCGAAAACCCAGGCAATTTTTCTGGTGACAGACTGAGTTCCAGAAGGCCCAGTAGGAGGACTGGGGGCAGAGAAGGGTGGGAGGTTGATCAGATTGGGAGTATACAGAGATGCCTTGTGGAAGCAGGATTTCTGGGTGGGGATACCCTGGGAGTCTTGGACTTCTGTGGGGACTGTCATAAATAGGAAGGCAGGTTGATGGGACTGATCCTGATAGCTCTGAGGGAAGGTGAGCCTCTATCTTGAGACTGGTTTCCCAGAGACTTTGCAGTAGCCAAGCAGGCTTGTTAGGCGGTAGGGAATGATGGTCTTCCCACTTACCAGGAATACACCATTCTGTCAGCCTTCCTCAAATCACCTTATTCTTTTTATTTATTTATTATTATTTTTTTTGCAGTACGCGGGCGTCTCACTGCTGTGGCCTCTCCCGCTGCGGAGCACAGGCTCCGGACGCGCAGGCCCAGCAGCCATGGCTCACGGGCCCAGCCGCTCCGCGGCATGTGGGATCTTCCCGGACCAGGGCATGAACCCGTGTCCCCTACATCGGCAGGCGGACTCTCTACCACTGCGCCACCAGGGAAGCCCAAGTCACCTTATTTAATAAGACTTTTCCCCAAGCTCCAACTGGTCTCCTTGTGAGCTGGACAGGACTGTGTACAGCTGTGAGGCTCCAGCTATGAGCCTAAGGCCCAGTTTTAAAACAAAATGGAGCTGCCTCCCAAGACCTGCATCTTAAACTCAGTTCCTTCCAGAGAGAAAGAGAGGAAAACAGAGGGTTCTCTCTTAAGGTCAAAATAGAACTGATCCACCTCAGGCTTCCCAGCTTCCCAGGCTGGCAACAGCTGCTGGAGCATCTTTGCATGCAGACCCCACAAGAGAAGAACAAGCTTCATCCAAAGAGAGGCCAAGGCCCTAGCAGGAAGGCCCTGTAAGTTCCTTGCCCTTGATCCACATCCCAGGGGGAACGCCTGCAGTGGGAGAGGGAAACTTGAGCATGCCCTAGAGGATGAAGGCATTCCCTTGTCTCACTTCCTTAAAACCCAGGCCCCTGGAACAAAATACAATGTCTGGGTGCAGAGGGTTGTATCATAGCGGCTGCTGTCAGTTCAGCCCAAGATTAGGACCTGTAGGTATCTCAGTTGCCGAACTCGAATGTGCAAGAAATATCCCTCTCTTTATTTTATTTATTTAGTTACTTTTTAATTTTATTGGAGTAGAGTTGATTTACAATGTTGTGTTAGTTTCAGGTGTACAGTAAGAGATTCAGTTATACATGTACTATAACTCTGTAACTGATTCCTTGCCTCCTTCCCAACAGGATGGCGGGAAATTTAGCTTGATTATCCCTGGTGCATTCTTCCCCAGGATTATGTCAGAGTGTCAGGATTCTATGCAATCGGTGCCATGGTATCTCTGAGGTAGGAGTGGAGGGTCCCATTGGTCATCAGCCATCTGTCCCCACAGGTTTCCCCTGAAAGGTTCACTGTCCCCTGTTCCCAGGGTCCTTTGGATCCAGGGACTGTCTGCTGGGCCCGTGCCACACACAAGACAAGAGATCCTTTTTTTGAGGCTACCTAAAGGCCCATGTGCCTGGAGTCCCCACACAGTCATTCTCTAGGATCTGGACATTTCCTGGTTGACTGGGGTGAAGAGAGAGACCCAGCTCCAACTTCTCTCTCCATCTTCTTCCCCCTGTCAGTTCGGAAAAATCTCTAGCTTGGGAGAGGAGAGCAATTTCCCATGACTCTCCCCTGAATCCTCCTTCTTCCTTTGAACTCCTTAGACTGAGTTCTCCTAAAGGATTAGGTTTTCTGGAAAATTTCTTGCCTAAATGTAGATAAGGGAAAGGGGAATGCTCAGGGTGAAAAAAATATACCAATATCTGAAAATATTATCCTACTACTATCCACTACATTAGATAGCTTATATTGAACCTGATGTTATCAAAATCCCTCAGATCTTTTCCCACTGCACTGTTGCTAAGAGTTATCCCCTACATCATTCTGATGTTTTTTAATGAAGTGAATAGCTTAACATTTTACCCTAGTAAATTGCATCCTATTACTTTCAGTCAATTACTATTAAGATGGACTTTAAGCTTAGCTCTGTGACCCAACATATTATAGTATATAAACCACCATTCTCTTCTACTGTCTCTATTCTAAGATGCAGAATTTTTCACATTTTAATATTATGGAAATCAAGATATATCTTACAATCAATGTCAAAAGAAACTTAACCAGCCACTAGGCACAGAAATAAATTAAAATGCTGTTATTAGTCTTCCATGTGGGAAATAATCCATGCATAGAAGTATTTGTTCATCTGATTCTTGTGTCAGTTGAATATTTACATTTTTAGTGCCAGTCACTCTTTTAACTTAAATTGGTATCCCTAATTACCAATTTAAATACCTTTGAAAAAAAGATTACATTATGATGAAGCTCCGAAGCAGAAAGCTGTGTTACACAGAACTTTTCCTGTCACATACAGAGCAGCTCAGTTCAAGAGTCCCTCAGAATCGATTCTAGAATTTTCAAAGCTAGGAGAGATTGGAGGGGTCAAGTCATGCGTGTTGTGGAGAATTATCTGTGCTGAACATCTATCTGTCAAACGCTCCCAGCTGATTTTCAAAAGACATTTTTAACTTCCAATAATATTAACTCAACAAAACAGAGTTTAACTCAATTAGGCAAGTTAACTCACAGGCAGGTATTCTTTGTTGCCCCTCACATTTATTTTCTTAGTCCTCGAGGTCCAAGATCTCCAATCATGAAGAACAACCACCACCAGCACCTCGAGGGTACATTCTGTTTGGCCTTAAACAATTATGGTACCCCATCCCTAGACAGAGATTGGTTTCAGAATGGGCTGGTGACCCTGTTCTTGCAATGAGAAAGGAAAAAAGCTGTGGGGCTTCTAGGAAGATTCATCCTTCCTAAGAAAAAGACTGAGACAGCCCCTTTCTTTCTGGACATTGCTATTCCTGGATGCAATGCTGAAACTGCTCCATCCAGCAGCCTGAAGGGGGCGCCAGTCCAGTCAGAAAGGCAGAGCAGGAAAATGGACACAAGCTGCGACCTTGATGACGTTGTTGACTAGCTGAATCAACCAGCCCTGAAGCTTGTTTGACCTCAGAACTTCCAAATATGTAAGATAATAAATTTCCTGATTGCTTAAGCTGGGGAGTGGGGAGAGGGAGGGAGCCCGTCACTGTGATTACTGTCCATGGATAAGAGCGATTTAGAAGAATCATTAAATTTTGAATGGAACATAATGTTTTGGTTTTCAAAAATCTGTTATCAAATTAATGATGCGGCTCCTACTTGGTGGTGTCTTAGAATCAAGGAAATACAGCATACTAGAAGTGCTGCTCAGAACGAGAAGATGCATTTTTGGAAGGATGTCAGTTCCTTCAAAATAATTTGTTAAGTTTGTTTTGATACCAGTTGAAACGCGAACTGAATTTTCTTGAAACTTGAAGTCATGATTTGGAAGTTCAGCTGGAAAATAACAGAGATAACATAGAAATATTTGAAAATGAGATTCATTTAGCACTGGCCCTATCAGGTATTAAAATAGGCTACAAAACTAAAAGATTGAAAACAATGTGGATGGTAGAGAAACAAATCAGCAAAACAGATTAGAAACATCCAGAAACAGACCCAGGTACATACAAAAATTAGATGTGAGAGTAAATCATCTCAAGGAAATGGTTTGAGGTGCCTGGATAAACCACTGGAGAAGGGGGAAGAACCAGCCCCATACCTTGCACCATATATTATATAAATCACAGATAAAGATTTTTTATTTATTTATCTATTTATTTATTTATTTTTGGCTGCCTTTGGGTCTTCATTGTTGTGCACAGGCTTTCTCTAGCTGTGGCGCGTGGGGGCTACTCTTCCTTGCGGTGCATGGGCTTCTTATTGCGGTGGCTTCTCTTGTTGCAGAGCACGGGCTCTAGGCGTGCGGCATTCAGTAGTTGTGGCACGTGGGCTCAGTAGTTGTAGCTCGCAGGCTGTAGAGCGCAAGCTCAGTAGTTGCGGCGCATGGGCGTAGTTGCTCTGCAGCATGTGGGATCTTTCTGGACCAGGGATTGAACCTGTGTCCCCTGCGCTGGCAGACAAACTCTTAACCACTGCACCACCAGGGAAGTCCCCAGATAAAGATTTAAATGTATAAAGTGAACTGAGAAATAAAAAGTAGATACACATTTATGTAATCTTGGTGAAGAGAAAAGCTTTATTAACATGATACCAAAGGCAGAAACCATAAAGGGCGAAAGACTGATCATTTTAACTACATTAACATTTAAAATATTTTAAATCTGTTCATGGGGAAAAAACAAATACCTTAACTAAAGTTGAAGATTACATAACAAACTGGAGGAAATATTTTCAATATAGATGGCAGTCAATATATAAAATGTACCAATCAAAAAGAAAAAAATAGAAAGGAGCAAAGAAAATTAATATGCAACTGAGGAAAGAAAAACATGCAAATGGTCAATAAATGACATTCAACCTCATAGACAATGAAAGAGATGTACTGTAGAGCAGGGACCAGGACTGAGATGCAGCAGGTCTTGCTGATAAAGCCGTACTCTCTGTTCAAGTAGCACAATACCTCCAGACTGGCTATTAAAGAGCCACCACTCAGAGCCCCTATGTACCCCACTCCACCAGCTGCCCTGGCACCTGTTTCACACCCCCATGATCCAGCAGCTAAAGGGTTAATGTATAACCCGCAGAGGACCTCCAGGGCCCTGCATCCTTTTATGGCTGACACCTGTTCCCTGGTTCTCCTACCTCTGGTTATGACATACTGCATATCTGAATTTGTAAACATAATAATAGTAACAACAACAACAGCAATAATAGCAGAGGTAGGTTAGGCTGTGGGGAAATTAGTAGCCCTCTACTCTGCAGGAGAAAGTAATTTGGCACAATCTTGTTGGAGGAGCAATTTGGCACCATAATAAAAGCCATAAAAAAATAGCTATTTCCTTTGACTCAGCAATTTCACGTCTAGGAATTTATCCTGAGAAAATGGTATAGGAGGCACATGAAAATATAACTGCAAAGTGAAGAGCAGCATCTCCAAAAACTGAAGAAGTGTGTATTGATATGACAGGGAGGCACTCATGTTCCACCATCAAATTGAGGATTTTAGGCAGAAGGCCACCCATAGTGTGAGAGTGAGGAGTGGGGAGCACCAGGTTCTCCCCTGAAATGCTGGTAGAAACGTGAATGGACACAGCTTGCGTGAAAGGCCTAGACATTGTTTAAATGCATATTCAGCTATTCCACTTCTAGCAAATTATTCTGAAGAAATCATCATGAATATGGGAGAAATTTTAACTATAGCGTTGTTCATTAAGAATTTTGTTTGTTTGTTTTTTGTTTTTTTACAGTACGTGGGCCTCTCACTGTTGTGGCCTCTCCCATTGCGAAGCACAGGCTCCAGACGCGCAGGCTCAGCATCCATGGCTCACGGGCCCAGCCTCTCCGCGGCATGTGGGATCTTCCCGGACCAGGGCACGAACCCGTGTCACCTGCATTGGCAGGCGGACTCTCAACCACTGCACCACCAGGGAAGCCCCATCAGAATGTCTTTAACAGATGAAAGCTGGAAACTACATATATGTCCATCAAAAGAGAACTGGATGAGTAAATTATAATATCAATATCATGGTATTCTGTGAAGTCATTAAAATGATAAGCGATAAGAATATTTAAGGACACAACCAAAATATCTCAACTGTTTTATTGAACGCAATTGTTTTATTCAATGTAATTCAAGCAGATTACAAAATAGTATATACTGTACAGTTCTACATTCATAAAATAAATATTTATTTACACACACACAAAATTTTTAAATGAGCTTATCCATATGAAGCATTTAGAATCATAACTGCCATGTGGTTAGAAGTCAATAAAGTCAATAAATGGTAGCCATTACTTTTTAATCCTCACATCCACCCTATACTGGACCTACTTTTACTACTCCCATTTTACAGATATGGAAACAGGCACCAGGAGATGAAGTAACTTGCTCAAGGTCACACAGCTTTTACACGGTGGAGAGTTAACGTGTGATGCACCAAGAAAAACAGCTGGAACATATTAAGCACTCCATTATTTTGTATTGTTGGAATTCTGTAAAATATATATATATATATATACATACACAGATGTAACTGGGTATTACCTTTTCATGGGAATTTATAAAAATCTTTTTTTAAAAAAAGAGCTTCCCTACACTTGACCACTGAGAAACCTACTGATACCTCCTTTGCTTATTCCTCAGCCCTGTGTCCTCTCTCTAAGCTCTCCCCAGTGTCAAGGTGACCTTTATTTTTCACAGCCTTCAAGACAGAACCTCATAGAATCATCTTTAAGGGCCCAGAACCAGGCACTGGCCAACTCCAATGGACAGAACATCTTCTCCCCCTGTACCTGGATTCTGGCCCAGAGCCCAGGGCTGCTTTCTAGGCATGGCTGGCGTTTCCCACTGGATCCAAGCTAAATGAAAACCCACACACTGGTGGTTCTTTACACTTGCTGATGCCTTCTCTGGAGTATTCTATGGGAATAGGATCTTAGAAGGTTTCTCAGGTATCAAAAATCTCTTTCACATTTAAAAAGAAAATATGGATCATTTAAATAGAAAGGCAATTACAAACACTCAAATGAAATAAACCAAATTAGAATATTTAAGAGAGAAGATTTTTATAATTTTTATAGTGGAGGTCTTCAAAGTTGAAGATGGCAGGGAGACACTTGGAAACTTTGGATTTCTCACACTGACACTGAGTTTCATCAGGCAAGACCTTAAAGATTAAAAACCTGAAACTTTCTAAAAGGATGTTCAGGACGAAAGGCAGGGCACACACAAGACGTCTCACTCCCTTCTTGACTCCTGCCGCTAAAGCACAGGGTGTAGTTAGCACACTGTCACCCAGGACTTTCTCTGAATTCAGAAAGAAATTACCTAGAATTACACATATCAGTAGCTATATGTGCATTTACACAAATCAATGAATAGTATGTATGTATAACCTGGTCCATGTTTTTCAAGCCATCTCAGCTTGAGATCACAATAATGGAGATGAACTCTCCCTAACTGGATAATCACTTAAACCTCCTCAGCTGCCTTTCTGGTTCAAGGCAAACTTTTTTCCTCCTATAGAGCTCTCAGTGATCACTTACCTCCCAGGGACCCTCACTGTCCTGAGGGGGCATCAGTCCTTTTCTTTTGAGTTCCTTGGGATCAGCCATCCTGACTGAAGAGGATTTTGATGATACTCAAGTGCGTGAGGGACTGCACCCCAACGTGAGGTACCAAAATCCAGAGAAACACCCTCCTGTCCTCTGGGTCAGAGTCTCTGGGTGACCTTGGACCCCAGACTATGGCTGCTCTGGCTCACTGGCTCTTCCTGTTTCAGAGCTTTATTCCCAGGGGCCTAGTCCTTGACTCTTACAGGAGACTAGCTCTGCCAGTCTTGAAATGATAACATTCCTTCAAATTCTCTGAGCATATTCAGTTCAGGTCCTCATTTAGGGACCCTTCCTATTTAACACATTGTAAACAATGCCTTTGGGCACTGGTTTCCAGACCGTCCAGACATGGCTTACTCTCCCATTTAACTGAGCCCAAGCATCACTCCCTCTTGAGACTAATTAGGTCTTCCATATCAAGTTAATTTATTTACCTTTTTTACCTTTGGGAATTCACTCTCCATCTATACTGCTTGCTTCTTTTTTCCAATAGTATAATTCCCAGCAACATGGAAAACTTTCTTGCTACCAGTCCCTGATTTTTGGTGATGCTGGTTTCATGCAGCAATGCTTAAGTTGTAGGGAAAGGGTTTGGGTTCATTGCAACTAAGGGATGCTGATGAAAGAACATTCCTCATATCTCTCAAAAGACACACAGCTGTTTCGCTCCAGCATGTAGTCTTGACTTGGGTGTAATCTGTTTGCATTTCTGCTCTCCGCTCCCTGGGAGAAGCAGGGTCAGTTTCCACATCCACCTCCTAGGAGCATGCTGGGACAGCTCCCCGCATTCTCCACCAGGCTTACCATCCTTGTTCCAGCCACACCCTCACCCCAGCATCCCCACCACCACTCAACATCCTCCACTTGTCAGTTGTCTCTTCCTCTCATCTCTGTGTACTTCTAGTAACTGATTGTTTGCTTACTGAGCTGAAATGAACTTCAAATACTTTTTAAAATTATATCAATAAAACATGTAGCTTGAAGTGCTTCATACACTGTAAAACTCCACACACTGGGCTTCCCTGGTGGTGCAGTGGTTGAGAGTCCGCCTGACGATGCAGGGAACACGGGTTCGTGCCCCGGTCCAGGAAGATCCCACATGCCGCGGAGCGGCTGGACCCGTGAGCCATGGCCACTGAGCCTGCGGGTCCGGAGCCTGTGCTTCGCAACGGGAGAGGCCACAACAGCGAGAAGCCCGTGTACTGCAAAAAAAAAAAAAAAATCCATGCACAGACAGCATCAGCCTGTTGATTCATTTTTTTGGTCTCTTAACAACCACTCAAATCTGTGGCAACAACTCAAAGGTAGAAGATTCCAGTTACCAAGCATCAAGGCTTCCTGTAGATCTGATTCCAGGCTGAGCTCCCTTGAGCCACACAGATCTGCATCTCTTTCTCTGAGGCAGGAATCCTAAGGAACTTTCTCAGTAAATTATCAAGGACCCATCCAAGCTCCTTTGGGAAGAAACCAACCTAATGGCAGGCACTATAACTATTTTACACACCCTGGGCCCCAACTGGCAGGCGTTTCAGCTACAGGGCACTTCAAATCCATTTGCCTTCACATCCTGGAATCCCTATAGGCCCTCGAGAGAGATGGTAAACATTTAGGCTGGAGCATGAACCAGTTATACCCCACCCAGCATATTCTTCTTACAATGTAATGTAGTGTAATGTTGCCACTCCTTCAACAAAAGTAGAGTCTATATTCCCTCCCCCTTGGACTTGAGCAGACCTTTGTGCTCCTTAAGCAACAGAATGGAGAGCACGGGGATGTGATGCTGCATAACTTTTGAGGCTGGTTCATAAAAGTCAATGTGATTTCCATCTGGCTCTCTCTCCCCGGGCACCTGGGGAATCCTAAGCTGACATGCAATTAGTCCAGCTACCCTGAAGCTGCCCTACTGAAAAGACCAGATAGAGAGACCATATAGAGATACAGAGAGGTTATAGAACCCTCAGATCTTTCAATCTACCCAATATCAACCACCAGACCTGTGAGTGACTGAAGTTTCAAATAATTCTAGCCCCAGGCTTCAAGCTGCCCCAGTGAGGTGAGGCTTTCCCGCTGTGCTCTGTCTGAATCCCTGACTCACAGCATTTGGGAGCATAATAAATGATTGTTTTACATCACTAGGTTTTGGAGTAATTTGTTAAGCAGCCAAAGTAATTGGAACAGGAAAAGAGGATATTATTTGCATCGCAAACTATGAAAGAGTCCACTGTTACAAAGGTGACTTTGCAAATATCTGATTGACTCATTACCTGTTGATTTTATTAGTCCTTCTCTCAGAGTTATGGGATTCGCAGAAGATGCTGGGTTCATCATCAAAGCCTTGGTTACCAGCCTGGGTGGGACAAGTCAGTTCCTGGGCTGTATGTTCTTCAGCTGAAAGGGGCCTTGAGCCTCCTGGTTATTGTTACAGGTCAATGAGGTTTCAAGTAAACTAGAGAAGTCTACCCTGCCAGAGACACTGGAAGAGGCAACCCTCTTACAAAGGGGATTCTTTGTAAAAAGCCTCTTTGCCAGATAATAATTGGATGCATGTATTTTAAATTGTTCCCTTAGTCAATCAACTAGGAACCTATTATATGCCCAGTATTGGATGCTGTGGAGGATGCTTCTTTCCAGACCTCTCTATGAGTTTTAATGTTTTCAGCTGCAAGAAACAGAAATCCCAATTTAAAATGACTTTAAACAACAGAGAAATTGAGTGCACATAACAAGGAGTCCAGAGGAGGGCAGCTCCAGAGTTTGTTCATCCAACGGCTCAACAATGTCATCAAGGCTCCAAGTCACTGCCCCCATTCTGGTCTACCATCCTCAGTGTGTCCTGGCCAGACTAACTCTCCTCATGATCCCACAGTTCCAGGCATCAACAGGCACACGGGATAATGACCGGAAGGAGAAGAGGAAATAATTTTTCTGTATCTATTTCTTGACTTAGACTATTCATGGTTTACCCTGTGGAGCTGGACACGGAGCCCCTCTGAGGACATGGAAGGTGAACAGCAGAAAGTAGGCCATGGGCAGCATCCAACAGTGTCTGCTCCAAACTCTAAATCTGGTTAGGGAAGTAGGACTAACTAAGTGAGACAACGAAACTCTAGTTACTCTCTCATAGAGTAAAGTTTCTCTCTTGCTGCTTCCTCCTTCCTCATTCTGAGGATGCCATAAGGCATGGTGTTTGTTCACAGTTCTTGCTACAGAGCACTCAGCTCCTTGGAGAAAACTCGTGACTCAAAGAACTAAAAGCCTAAGGCTTACTTTATCTTTTGTTCCAGATGAAGTGCGGCAGTAACTAAAGTAGCATTCCCATCTTAACTGACACTCCTCGTTGTGAGAGCTGGTTGTCAACCATTGTCAATGGAAAGATAGGAAGGCCCAGGAAGGGGGAGGGGTGGGGAGACCTTTGCCATTTATCAAGCTGTGAAGTGTGGTTGCCACTCATCTCTTGGAGCAGACCACCGTTTTGTATCTGGTACACAAGTTAAGAATGGTTTTTACATTTTTAAATGGCTGAAAAAATTTTAAACGAGAAAACTGTATGAAATTCACATTTCAGTGTCCATAAGTGAAGTTTTTTGGAACACAGCTGTGCTCGTTCATTTACATATTGTCTGTGGTTGCTTTCACACTACAACAGCAGAGTTAAAGTAGCTATGACACAGACCAAATGGCCCGTGAAACCTAACATATTTACTATCTGACCCTTTGCAGATAAAGTGTGTCGACCCCTGTCTTGCAGTAAAAGTCCTACTGGGGCCTCCAGGCAATGGGTGGTCAAACCGGAGCCTCCGAGCAGCCAGACCTCAGCGCACTTCCAGACAAGGCCTTCCTCCCATCTGAGCAAGAAAGGAACGTTCTGTCTAATCCATTTAGAACAGGTTTCTCAGACAGGTTGCACATTAGAATCACCTGAGGAGCTTTTTTAAAATACCAGTCTTGGGCCACACCCAGACCAATTAAACAAAAACCTCTGGGGATGGGCCCAGGCATTGGTGTCCTTCAAAAGCTCCCAGGTGATTGCCAGTCAAGTTGGAGAACCCCTGCTAGAGGTTTGTTTGCCAAAATCAGGCCTAGTTTCTGGAGCTTTCTCTAAGCAAACACCATCACCCACCCTCAGGCAGGTGTTTTGGGAACAGGACATGAGCACCATGCTGGGGTGGAGCAGGGCAAGAGGAGGTGAAAAAGCCAGCTGTGGTTAACCCCTACCATTCATTTTCACAGGTGTACAGTCAAATGACCTCACCTGTGTACAGGTGAGTTCCTGAGGTTTCCCAGGCTGAGGAACCCTCATCACCAGAGCTCTCCTGTATCTCATGCCAACTGTTGACAGAGAAGACACAGTGTCTCACCCTGACTGCCACACACTGGCTTCCTTTCCTTTACCTGAGAGGTTGCAAATAGGAGCCTGGTGTCTGCCTCACTCAGGGAGAGTGTAGATGTGCATCTTCCTCCCCGGCACCAGAGACGTCCCTTCTCCTTGGCATGCAGTTGAAGAAAACAGACCACATGCCTTCTTTCCTTCAATCACTCATTCAACATACACTTACTAAGCACCAATACTACCACAAACTATAGACTTTAAGAATACATGATGAGGGAGGATAAATTAGGAATTTGGGGTTAACATAAACACACTACTATATATAAAACAGATAATCAACAAGGACCTACTGTATAGGACAGGGAACTCTACTCAGTATTCTATAATAACCTGCATGGGAAAAGAATCTGAAAAGGACTGGATATACGTACATGTATAACTGAATCATTTAGCTGCACACCTGAAACTAACACAACATTGTAAATCAACTCTACTCCAATATAAAATGAAAATTAAATTAAAAAAAAAAAAAGAATACAATGATGAGTCACCATCCCAAGGGAACCCAGAGACTAGGGAAGAGGCAGCCAAATTAAGCCAGTTCCCTACAATGCTGAAGGGCTGCTCTGTAGGAGGCCTCCAGGACTCTGAGCAGGGGAATGACCATCTCTCAGAGGGGAAGATACGCTTGGGCTGGTCTTGGAGGATTCCTTCTCAGTTGAAAGAAGGCATTTTGTGAGGAGGATAGAGCATCAATAAAGATATGGTGGCTGCAAAGAGAATAAGATGGGTGTGATGTAACAAAGGAGAGGGCTGCCAAGGAGGGGCGGGAGCGGAGGCTTGAGAAGGGAGCTGGGGCTGCTTGGGGATGGTGGGTCACCAGGACCACAGGAAACAAGCAGAGCTTTTCAGGAGAGCTTCAGAAGAAAGCCCTGGCTGGGTGTGATGCGAATTCTGGAAGGTAGCAGGAACAAGGAGCATGCCAGTTGTTCAGAATGAGATATGATAAGCTTCTAAACTACTGCTGTGGATGGAGTACAGAGAGAAGCCAAATCCTAGAAAAACTTCAGAAATGCAGGCTCTAGAACTTAGAGATCAATGTAATGGGAGGAGCCAGATAGTCCCTGCCACGCCAATCCACAGCCCTCACCAGCTCCCCAAGGCTTCCATCTCTCCTGCCCTTCTCTGCAGCTCTGCTCCCATTCCCAGCCAGACCAGCAGCAGAGAACAACAGAAAGGGAACTAAAATTGCTGTTGGGGAGGATGGTCTGTTCTTGTTTATTTGTGTTCTTTTTCATACCCGTTATTGTTAAGCTCCCCCAGAAGTTCCCCTGGCTACTCTGAAGTGGATTTTCTGAAAATGGCTCCAATGTGCTTCCCCTACCAGCCATGATCAGAGTGTGAACCTCAGGGTTGCTGCTGAGAGGCAGTACCTGTGAGCTCTGGAGTCAGAAGGGTCTGAGTTTGAAGCCAGGACCTACCACTTAACAGCTACAAAGCTTGGTCACATCACATAACTTCTCTAAGTCAATCTCCTCACCTGTCAAAGGCATATGATAGCAGTTCCCACCTCACAGGGTTGTAGTGAGGATTAAACGTGACAGCAAGATAGAATGCACAGAGCCTGGCATACAAAAGGGATTGATAGATTTGAGTTGATATTATTATTAGCTATATTTGAGACCCCAGTGCACATTCGTTTATTCACTCATTCAAATGAATCTTAATGAATATTTGTTGAGGGTCCTCCATGTTCCGGTCATAGTCCTGGATGTTGGGAATACAGAAGTGATCAAATCCTAAAGATCCCTACCCACTTGGAGCATCTCTATTCAGAGGAGAGAAATAAACCAAAAACAAGTAAATAAAGCAATAAATGCAATAATTACAGTTTGAGAAAGGTGAAAATAAGTAAACAGGAAGACATCAGCAATGTGATGAGACCCTGACATGATGACATTGGAATGAAATATTCAAGAAACTAAGAGAAGAAAAGATGAAAGTAGCAGCAGCATGGGTAGGGGTGTTAGTACAGGATGGGAGTGGCTTCATAGGCAGGGACCAGTTGGTATCAGGCCTTACAGCCCCTACTGGACTTTGTATCTTTCTTCTAAGTCAATGGGAAAGCATTAAAGGATTTCAGGCAGTGGAATGACGTGATGATTTACTTTTTTTTTTTTTTTTTTTGCGGTACCCGGGCATCTCACTGCTGTGGCCTCTCCCGTTGTGGAGCACAGGCTCCGGACACGCAGGCTCAGCGGCCATGGCTCACGGGCCCAGCCGCTCCGCGGCATGTGGGATCTTCCCGGACCAGGGCACGAACCCGCGTCGCCTGCATCGGCAGGCGGACTCTCAACCACTGCGCCACCAGGGAAGCCCTGATTTACCTTTTTTATAAAACACTGACGATTGTAAAAAAGATTGAAGGAAAGTAAGAGTGAAATTGGAAAATCCTGCTAGAAATCCATAGCAGATGTCCAGATAAGAGATGATGGCTAGACAAGGATGATACAGTAGAGGGAGAGCTCAGTGCCATGTCTGAAATGTGCCGTGAAGTTAATGCTGACAGGGTTTACTGATTGTTTAGAGATAGAAGGATGAGGGGAAAAGGATGAATCCAGAATGATGCCCAGATTTTCAATCTGAGCAACTCTGTGGGATGATGATACTATTTACCAAAGTAGGAAACACTGCAGAAGAATCAGTTTGGGGAGAAGTCCTCAGTTCTGTTTGGGAAAGTTAACATTTGCAATGGCCTATAGGTATCTTGGTGAAGACATCTTGTATGTGTTTGTATATTTGAATCTGGAGTTCAGTGATGAGGTCCAAGCTGAAGATATACATTAGGGAGTCATCAGCCTATTAGTGACACTGGGTAAATATGCGGATGAGACCGAGGGGTCTGGGAAGGGGTTGCCAGGAAGGCTGAAGGCAAACCAGAAGAGGGCAGATCTGAGGAAGCTAAAAGGGGCGACTGTTTGTAGCAGGAGTAGGGAGAATAAACCTGTTGGATGCTGATAAGCAGTCCAGTTAGAGAAGGACAGGGAAGTGGCCATGGCATTGGCAACATGGAAGTCACCAGTTACCTGGGCAGAGCTATTTCAGTGGCACAGTTGAGGCAGAATCCACAGAGGAACAGGCTGAGGAGCCAATGCAAGGTGACCAAGTGACAGCACAGGGTGAAGACAACTCTCCAGAAGGTTTTCAGTGAGAGGGAGCAAAGAATCAGAATGGCAGGAGGAGGAAGGGTCAAAAATGAATATATTCTGTTTTGTTTTAAGATCGGAGCTATTTACAGCATGTTTGTATGTAAGGAAATGGATCCAGGAGAGAGAAGATGGATTCATGAAGGAAGATGAGTTAACCACAGGAATGAAGTTGTTGAGAAGGGGAGGGATCTGGGAAAAAATGGACAGATTTCCCTCTCTATTAAGAGGGAAGATGGAAAGTGTGGGTACAGGTGTGGAGAGGCTTGTAGACCAGATGACAGGAATATGTAGGTATGTCTGCCCAAATCCTTCAATTCTCTTTGAATTACAGGCTAAGGTTTATCAGCTGAGGGGGGCAGAGGAAGACATATAGTAGCTTTAAGAAAAGATAGTCTGAAATAACTGCTTTGGTGAGTTGAAAAGCAAACTTACTAGGGAAACATCTAGGCTGTGATGAATGCCCATTTAAGATAAGGGGTCATGCCATTTAAATGGGAGAAAATAGCCCTGTTGTGTGATTTTTCCCAGCTACATTCATCTGCAACAACGTGAATAATTGGGTTCAACTATAGCTGTGATTGTTCCAAGAAAATGTAACAGGGGAAAGAGGGAGTGATTATGATAAACTATGGATTCTGGACTAGACAAGAAAGTAAGTGGGGCCAAAGGGAGAGATAGGAATGACAGAGGCATAGGGTCAATGGATGTGCAGCCCCAAAGAGATCAGGGAATTCTGCAGTGTGGGTACCAAAGTAAGGGCACCAGAAAAAGAGTAGAGCATTCTCAGAGGAGGGGATCCTTGAAACCAAAATTTAGAGACGCGAGAAGTTACTGGTGACAGTGGGATCTAGGGTGTAAACAAGAGAGAAGACGGCTGAGATGGGTTGCAGGAAGAAATCTCTGGAGATGAGGTCAAGGAACAAAGAAGCCAGGGTGTTGGGTGGATCATGCAAGTAGATGTTAAAGTCACCAATGATGACAAAGGTAGAGATGGAGAGGAAAATGCTGCTGAAGTCATCAGTAAAGGAAGGGAATCTCAGCTATGAGGAGGGACAACAGGTGGCGTGGCAAGATGGCACCAACTCTCAAGCAGGTGATTTGTTTTGGTTGTTTATTAGTTGGCTGATTGATTTTTGTTTATTTTAGGGAGGAGCGAGAAGTAACTTAGTGTAAGGAGGACACCTGCTGTAGCTCCTTGCTTATCAGAATATGAGCCATCCTCTTCAAACTTTTCCTGGAAAACTGCTAGGAAATGGTCCATAATGTTAGCATGGTTATGTAAGGATACATGTTCTGATGATCTGTTGATGCATAACCAACCACCCTAAAACTCAGTGGCTTAAAACAATATTTATTTTAAAATAGATAAACAACAAGGTCCTACTCTATAGCACAGGGAACTATATTCAGTATGCTGTAATAAACCATAATGGAAAAGAATATAAAATATATATATACACATATATCTGAATCACTTTGCTGTACACCAGAAAATAACACAGCACTGTAAATCAACTACACTTCAGTAAAAAAAATTTTTTTGAAAACTTTTATTTTGCTCACAAGTCTGCAATTTGGGCAGAGTTCAGCAGAGACAATTCTCTGCTCCACTCAGTGTCAGCTGGGATGGTTCAAAGGCTGGAGGCTGGCATAATCTGAAGGCTTGTTCACTCACATGTCGGGCTGTTGTTGCCAGCTGGATCTTTAGCTGGGACTGTGACCAGAACACCTTATGACCATGGCCTCTTCTTGTGGCAGCTTAGCTTCCTTACAACATGGTGGCTGGGTTCCCAGGGTAAGTGTCCCAAAGAAAGCCAGCCAAAGCTATGTCTGATTTTATGACTTAGTCTTGCCCATTGCATAGTCTCACTTTCACCCTAGTCGCAGGCCAACCCAGACTCAAGGGGATGGAGCAGAGACCCCACTTTTCAATGGAGAAGTGTCAAGTTCACATTATTATTTTTTTAATTAATTAATTGATTGATTGATTTTTGGCTGTGTTGGGTCTTTGTTGCTGCGCGTGGGCTTTCTCTAGTTGTTGCAAACAGGGGTTTCTCTTGTTGCGGAGCTCGGGCTCTAGGCGCGTGGGTTTCAGTAGTTGTGGCACACGGGCTTAGTTGCTCCATGGCTTGTGGGATCTTCCCAGACCAGGTATCCAACCCATGTTCAATCCCTGCAGTGGTAGGCAGATTCTTAACCCCTGCGCCACCAGGGAAGTCCCTCAAGTTCACATTATAATAGGAGCTTACAAGGTGAAGTGGAAAAAAGTGGTGCTGTCTTTGGAAAATACAGTCTATCATAGTGACTATTTTTTTTCTTCTTTCACCTTGTAGTAGGATGGTGCCCAGGGATTTCAAACTTTAATGTATGTGCTTTTAACCAGAAACTTGATCACTTAAAAGTTATTAAAATCTTCCCTGTTTATAGCAATAGAAATAACAAGAAATCTTTAAGCAGACTTTCATTTGGGAAAGAATCACTTGAATGACCCCTTTCTGTTATGTAGCTGTAAAGCAATAAGGTACACATGGTTCTGGAGAGACAAAGGACGAAGACTTTAATCTATTTGTACATCTGATTACTTTTATTTTTTGCTTGGCAAAGTCCTGGGCTCAGTTTTATAAGCAGTTAGAATTAGGCTGACCATCCCCTACATTCATTAGTAAAAGGAACTTAAAAGTTATGAGAGATTAAGTGGGCAAATTTGACAAAAGTTCAAGGAGCTTTCTGGAAAGAGGGGTATCGATACCTTGACCATTTTCCTTTAACATTCAAAGCTATTACAACAGTTTAATTGATTGGAGGGTCCCAACTGCTAAGAAAGACCAACATGGTCACCTACCCCATAAGGGAGAGAGGTGTGTGCAGTGGTTACCTGGGCTCAAGACAAGAGCCTAGTCGTCCGAGAAGAGGGCAAGTGCTGAGAATAACACAGGCTGATATTAGCATCCTTCCGCAGCGAGCCTGGTACTGAGAGCTTGCACTGGGAAGACAGCTTTGTGTATAGGTGAGTGTTTATGGTCTGGGCATCTGTGCCACTAAAGAGCGGGAACACTGGGAGTCCTGCCGTGCAGAGCCCTCCCTCACAGCTGACACTAATCCGGCGGGCACCTTGCCCTCTCACAGCGCAGGGAACTATAGCCACACTAGCATCGTCAGTGCAACTGATCCCCACTGATTTGACCTCCCATGTCTGTCGTCAATGAAAAGTGAATATAGGGCTTCCCTGGTGGCGCAGTGGTTGAGAGTCCGCCTGCCGATGCAGGGGACGCGGGTTTGTGCCCTGGTTCGGGAAGATCCCACATGCCGCGGAGCGGCTGGGCCCGTGAGCCATGGCCGCTGGGCCTGCGCGTCCGGAGCCAGTGCTCCGCAACGGGAGAGGCCACAACAGTGAGAGGCCCGCATACCACAAAAAAAGAAAAAAGAAAAGTGAATATATTATACATTTGTAGGTTTAGGGGCTTTCCACTCCATTATACTGATTTACTGGTGTTTCCACCAGTAATGCCCTGCTTCATTTTTATCACTTTGTAAAATTTAATTTGTATTTACCCCTTTTATTATGTTTTATTATATTTTAAAAGTTTAAGAATTTATCTTCTATTCTTTTTTTTGGAGGGGGTTTATCTGTGGTGTCCAGCATTGGTTTATAACTTTTATCATTGGTTCATGGATGTCCCTCTTTTATTTACTACATTATATAATGAACACCCAGAGTACACATCCAACCCCAAGATCTGAAGCATTACCAATAACTTGCATATACCTATGTGCTCTTTCTCATCCCAATGCCCTTCCTCCCCTACCCCGCTCCCAAGAGTGAGCACTAGCCTCAATTTGTTTTATCATCCCTTTATTTACATATATATACTTTATCATACAGCTATTTAGGCTAAAACTATATATTGTCTAAGTTTGCTTACTCTTCACCTTTAGAAAAAGATATCATATTGTATATAAAGTCTTCTAGGACTTGCTTTTTAACCTGACATATTTTACTAATAAGTATCCATGGGGATAGATGCAGGTCCATCTGTTTTCACTGCTGTGTGACAGCCCATTGTGTGAACACAGCACAGTTTATCTGTCCGTTTTCTCCATGATGGTTGCCCAGGTTGTTTCCAGTTTTTTGCTGTTACACCTAGTGCTGCTGTGAACAATCTTGTACCTCCTGGTGACCATGTATGAGAGTTTCTCTCAGATGTATGACTGGGAGCAGAATTGGTGATGTGACACGCAAATATTCAGCTTTACAAGAGAATGCCAAATAATTGTCTTCCAATACTGGGTATTGTCAGATTTCCTAATTTTTGCCCATCCAGTGGATGTGCAAATCCACTGTGGAGTGGTTTTGCATTTCCCCCAATGCTGGTGATGCTGAGCTTCCGTTCATGCATTTATTAGTTATATGTGTATTTCCTCTTTTGTGCAGTGGCTGTGCATGTTTTCAGATACTGTGCTTCCACATTCTTTTTTTCCTAGATAAACCTTATTTCTTAGAATAGTTTTAGGCTTACAGAAAAATTGCAATGATAGTTCAGAGCTCTCCTATACCCCCAGCCCAGTTTTCCCTGTAATTAACATCTTACATTAGTAAGGTTCATTTGTTACAATTAAAGAACCAATATTGATATTTTATTACTAACTGAAGTCCATATTTTATTTAAATGTCCTTAGCTTTTACTGAATGTCATTTTTCTGCTCCAGGACCCCCTCCAGGATACCACATTACATTTATAAGTCATGTCTCCTTAGGCTGCTCCAAGCTGTGACAGTTTCTCAGATTCTCCTGGTTTTTGGAGATCTAGACAGTTTGTTTGTTTGTTTGTTTGTTTTGTTTTTTGCGGTACGCGGGCCTCTCACTGTTGTGGCCTCTTCCGTTGCTGAGCACAGGCTCCGGACGCGCAGGCTCAGTGGCCATGGCTCACCGGCCCAGCCGCTCCGCGGCACGTGGGATCTTCCCGGACCGGGGCACGAACCCGTGTCGCCTGTATCGGCAGGCAGACTCTCAACCACTGCGCCACCAGGGAAGCCCTAGACAGTTTTGAAGAATACAGGCCAGGTATTTCATAGAATATGCCTCAATTAGAATTTGTCTGATGTTTTTCTCTTGATTAGACTGGGGTTATATAATTTGGGAAGGAAGATCACAGAGATAAAGTGCCATTCTCATCACATCTTATCAAGGGTACAAACTATCAATATAACTATCACTGTTGATGTTGAACTGGATCACCTAGCTGAGGTAGTGTTTGTCAGTTTTCTCCAATGTAAAGTTATACTTTTCCCCTCTTTTCATACTTTGGATGAAAGTCCCTATGCATGGCTCACATTTAAGGAGTAAGGAGTGTGGTAGACTGAATAATGGCCTCAAATATTGGGGTGGCCAAAAAGTTCGTTCGGGTTTTTGTATAATCTTATGGAAAAACCCGAACGAACTTTTTGGCCCCCCCAATATATTCACATCCTAATCCCCTGAACTTGTGACCATTACCTTATATTGCAAAAATGATTTTGCAATTGTGATTAAAGATATTGACATGGGGAAATGATCTTGGATTATCTGAACAGATCCTAATTGCAATCATAAGTGTCCTTTTAAGAGGGGGGCAGAGGGGGATTGACACAGAAGCGGAGAAAGCAATAGGACCATAGAAGCAGAGCCTGGAGTAAATCGACCAGCAGTTTACCAGCAGCTGCAAGACGCAAAGAATGGATTATCCCCTAGAGCCTCCAGAAGAGCACAGAATACAGACACCTTGATTTTAGTCCAGTGATCCCGATTTTGGACTACTGGCCTCCACAACTGAAAGAGAAGAGATTTCTGTTGTTTTAAGTTACCTAGTTCATGGTAAATTTTTTACCACAGAAACAGGAAACTAATACAAGGAGTTATGTTTGTTACCTATGTCCCTGAGGGTGGAGTATCTACATAAATTACTTGGAATTCTGCAGAGGAGTTTTACCTCTTTACCCGCATTTATTTATTTAATCGATTATTTATGTTACGATGGCCTCATAGATATTTATTTTATACTTTGGGTTACAATCTAAAGTTGTTCCACATTCTTTTTAAAGACAGAATGGGGACTTCCCTGGTAGCGCAGTGGTTAAGAATCCGCCTACCAATGCAGGCGACACCAGCTCGAGCCCTGGTCCGGGAAGATCCCACATGCCACGGAGCAACTAAGCCTGTGCGCCACAACTACTGAAGCCCGTGCGCCTAGAGCCCGCGCTCCACAACGAAGAGTAGCCCCCGCTCGCTGTGACTAGATAAAGCCCTCACACAGCAATGAAGACCCAACGCGGCCAAAAAATAATTAATTAATTATTTTTTTAAAAAGACAGAATGTCCTCCTCTGTGTAACCCAGCCCATCTACAGGTGCCACATGAGAAGGTTCTAGTGACTAGATGGGGATTTGGAAGGTGAGTTTGTCCAGTCTTGTGACTGTGGCCTGAGGGCTGGGCGGGCAAACTTTGAAACAGATACAGAGTAATAAATTCACCATTAAAGCAATAATGAGAGAGACAAATTGACTCATGCACACACAAACTAGATTTTGCACAGAAATGAATAAATGGATAGGTGATATCTGTCAGATATTTGTCAATCCTTTTCAATAATATATCAAGGAACTTGATATTTAAGAAGAAAAATGAACTCAGGTCTTGGCTGATGTCACTGATGGTTTGTCATCACCCCGGCCTAAGCAAGCACAACAGCTGTAGGCTGCTTTCTTCACAAACACCTCAAGGAAGGCACTTCACACCCTTACTTAGTTCTCAGAGAATTTTATGCTCCTTACAGACAAGGGTTTCCTTGTTCTCAGCAGAAGTCTCTTCTGCTTTCATTCCAACTTTCAGCCTGAGAGAAAGAGAGCAGGTATGTTTTCAAAAAGTTTTTCAATGCTCTAATTGGGTTGGGGGCAAAAGGGGGGTTGCAAAGACAGTGGTCCTTGAGGGAAGGGGGAGGAAAAGGACCCTTGTCTCAGGACTAGACACACAGGTCTTTAGTTTCCTTCCAGTGCTGTTAGTTTGCTGTAAACAAGCTTGTCAAGTCAAGAACACGCTCCTCAAGGAAGGAGGAGATCATGGTCCAGTCTCCAGGGCTTAAGAAGACAGCCTGTGGTGTAGGACTGCCCTGGGTTTTAGTTTGGGCTGTGCATCTTACCACCATGTGACCTTTGGCAAGTTAACTCCCTGGGTCCCATTTTTCTCATCTGTAAAGTAGAGACCACATCGATGTCACAGGTCATGTGAGGACCAGATGGGAACAATGATTACACAGAACATGGCAGAGCACTACAACCACCACTGCTATTATTACTGTGGTGATTTTGTTATTATTTCTTATTATTATCTAGTAAAATCATAAGAATAGCACAGGCTCTGGAGTCAGAGAAAGGTAGTTTCAAATCCCAGCTCTACCACTATAACCCTGGGGCAAGTTATTTAACTTTTCTCTGACTCAATTTCTCCATCTGTAAAATGGAGAATATCCCATAGGATTATTAGGAAGATTAAAATTAAATACAATTAAATTAGAAGATGCATGTAAGGCACAGAAAACAGTGCTCAGCACATTGAGTGAACTCAATAATGTGAACTATTATTATCATATTAGTATCATGTACTCTACATCATACCTGTCAATGTGCATTGGTCCCACTTTGGCCACAGTTCCTAAGGGGCTGCAAGCACAACCCCAGGTCCTAAGCTGATTTAACCAGACCTGGCAGTATATTAGTGGCCCAATAATTTAAGGCAGTGAGAACAATTTGGGAGCTCACCTGTGCAGTGGGTGAAGGAGGTTGTTGTGGGGTGGGGGGCTGGCAAATTGTTCTCTCTGCCTTAAATATCATAGCCACAAGTTGCAATCTGCAAACTCCCCTGTAAGTCCAAACAGGAGCCCTCAGGCCAACAACCCACCTTCTGCCTTGGGTTTCTGAGTATACCCTTGGGGAGGCTAAAATGGACACCCAACGCATATCGCTCGGGCCCTGACTCATTGCCTATCATGCAGTAGCCACACCCCCTACCTCGGGAGCCTGGCACATTCTACCTTTACCCTCACCCACTGGCTAATGCCCTGCTTTGCCTCCCACATTAGAACTAGGCCCTAGAGCTAGAGCCCTGCTCAGAATCCCACAGTGCCCTCACCTCCGTCACCCCCCATGGATACTGGCACAGACTGGCTCACTCTGAAGGTCACTCTAAGGTGCCCTCTAAGATTCTGACATCCCAAATACCACCCACCTGTCCAACCCTCTAGCCCTAGCCCACCCCTCTAGCTGACCCCTTCTCTGCTGCTAAGCTGCTTGATTCACAGCTGAGGCACTGGAGGCTAGCCATTACCTCATTTTACCTCCATAGCAACTCTTGAATTGTCTTATTTCACAGATTAGGAGCCCCAGAGATATTCAGAAATTTGCCCAATGTCATGTGACTAATAACTTCCAAATGAGCTCCCCTGACCTCTAGTTCAGGGCCCGCTCAGCTTCCTATGTCACAGATCCAAATCTCAGGAGAGCCAGCTCCCTAATTTTCACTTTGGATGAAAACCCAACTTTAAAGTCTTGGCAGACATCACTCTTCCTGACTCCCAGGCATTTGGCATTGGTTGGTGTATGTTTCCAGAGATATTTTTCTGCCTGGAGGGAAAAAAGAGGGAACATGTTTCTGTTTGACTAAGATACATGTAATCCCAAGGACTCCACACATTTTTAAGACTTCAAATAGCACAGAGACCTGAGCAACTGGGAGAGACAGGAAAGTACTGAGTTTGGTGGAAACATAAATTTTATTTCAAAGGGGCCCTTTAGGATATAAGTGCTGTTAACATGATCCCCAGAGGAGGGGAAAGGGATTTACTAAGGCGCTCCCAGCTCAGTGGTGCTCTGTATTTCAGAGGACCTGGGGGGCTCTGTGTCTCAGAACAGACATGTGCATATGTAGGCACAATGGAATTAGCCCCAGTGGCCTTAAAAGCCACTTTCAACATTGTCAGGAGTCTTTGCTATGACAAAGTCTCCAACACATGAGTCGTCCCCTTAGCCCTCATCACCACTAGAAATGACCTTGTTAATTTAATTGTTTGCATGTAGGTACTTCCAGGTATGTTCCATGGGGTCAAGGACAATTGATTGTTCACTGCTGGCTCCCCAGCTTCTACTGTAGTGTCTGGCATATGGCAGGTAATCAGTAAATATTCTTTGAGTGTCTATATTATAGTCTCTAGTTCAGACCTTCTGAATCAGCTACCAGCAAGACAAAGGACACCGTGCTCTTACTGTTCATGGGGTGGGGAAAGCCAGGTGGCCAGCCTCAGTCAGCTGCCCAGTGGTCAGAGGTTATTGCCAGGTGTGGCCAGCATGGGGAGGGGGTGGTCAAGGGCATCTACCCTACTCATATTTCTACCCAGTGTTTTGGATATTTAGTTGTTTGCTTTTAATAAAAAGTATTATAATGAATTTCTTTGCCAAATGGCCCATCTCATTAACTCTACCAAATATATTTCTTATCCAAATCTTAGCTATAAGTAATAACTTTTACTATTGGCCATATCGTTTATTGATTGACCACCATGCGTATGCCATGCATTTATTGCCTCATCAAGTGTTTAAAGCAAGTATTACATTTGTATTGTTACCCTTATTTTCTTGATGAAGAAACTTAGGCTTGAAGAAGCTGTATGGCCTAGGGCATACAGCTGTTAAGCAAAGGACACAGATGTGAATCAAGTGAATCAAAAGCCCCTGTTCTTGACTTCCAAGGCATTCTGCCTCCACAAGGCCACAAAATAAGTGAACTGTTTTTTTTCTCTATGTCAAAACTCTGCCAGTAAATACATCCAACCCAAATTCTCCAGCCAGACCTGAATTATTCAGTGATTTGCTAGTAAACAGCAAAATTGACTTTCTGAGTTGACAGGGTCGCTGAGGTCATTTCTTCCTGGTGTAGTCTCAGAATCAGATCAGAACAACTAAAGTGGTGACCAGCCATGGCAACCCTTAACCACCTGAGAATAATACAGGTGGAAGCAGCACAATGAAAGGAAACTGTGTTTTTCATCAACTTGTTCTCTTCCCTCTATGGGTCTACCCTCCCTTCTCTCACCTGTCTTGGGAAGACATGAGCATAGGTGAAATAATTTACAAGAGTGTTCCAGAGCTCTAGGAAGGTTCCATTTCTAAGTCCCCTGAGATAATCATTAATCATCTTAATGAAACTCTTATTAGGTTATGTGTCCATTACTCTACCCAGGAAGGACCAAGGCCCACCCAGCTTTCTTCCTGATGATATTTTAAATTACAATTGTACTGTGGCTCCTGGCATCCTTCAAAGAAGTGGTTCTCCTGTCAGGATGAAAAAGAAAAGCTGCTCTCTCCTGTTAGATATCTGGTTTCCTCTATTAGCTTGAAGTGGGTGTTGCTCCACCCAGCATCCCTCTCTTTGATCCTCAGACCTCACCAGGTCAACCATCACACGAACTCCCAAGACCACACCATCCTCATCCCACTGGAGGGGAATGAGCCTGGGACTCCATATTAGGAGGGCCATGGTCCCAACTGATTCAGGAAGGAACAAGGTTTTCCAGGGTCCATTTTCTAGAGAAGGGTTTTATACACATCCCAAATTCCACCCCCTCAGAAGAGGCTCCCCACGCCATTTTCTAGTGGCTGCCTCAGATCCCTGAGGCATGCAGTAGTCCTCAGCTTTCCATCAGGGCTGACAGTCCAAAATCGATCTCTCATCTGCTCCAATGGCAGAGCACTCCATTTTGGGTGCCAAGAAAGTGGTACTTTAGCTGAGGGAGGTCAAGCAGAAAGGAAAAGATACATAACTGCAGCTGCACTGAAGCATGACATCAGGGTCTGGAAACGGAAAAAGGCATGAGATGGAGAAAGGGGAGGGATGTTTGTTTGGAAACCATCTCACAAGGTCCAAATTAAACAAGCTGTTCTTTCAAGTCCACTTTCCATCTCTGCCCCATCTCTCTACTAATTCTTACCTCTTCTAAGAGCTCTCTCCCTCAACCGAATGTCTCACTTCTATCAGGGTCTAGGGAATTCTTCCTGATACTCCAGGGCTTGAAAGGCCCACATAAACCTAGTATCACCTGTCCCATTTAAAAGTGTCAAGAACAGATCAAGTCCCAAATCTTCTCTTTGAAGTCTTTCCTGAACATTGCAGCCACCTCTAGTTTCCCTCCATCCTCACCAGTCTTGGAACTTACTGACTGGATCATCCATTTGAGCATTTGAGCCTCTATTTAGCCCAAGAAAGACTATAGCTCTTACATCTTGACTTTTCTCAGATTGTTTCATGTAAGTATCTTATCTTCCCGGGAAAACTGCAAGCACCTTGGAGTCTCAGACTGGGTCGTGTAATCCTTTTGTATGTGCCACTGTGTACCCTCATGGTTCTGAATACATAGGAGTATTTAATTTATGAAGCTGTATGAGCTAAAGAGAATTAAAGGAAGGCACACAGGAAAACATGAAGCCACTGGGTACTCATGAGGAAAATGGCTAGTGGCCTCCAGTTTCAGGTGAGTAATGCCTAGGATGGGCCCAAGGTGTGTGCCAGAATGACACACACAGGGTCCAGTACCTGTAAAAACAGGTAAGTTGACAAAGCGTTCCAAGGTTGGATTGAGCTCCTGCACGTGGAGGGGGAAAAAGGAGGAAGATCCATACTTCATTTGGACCAGGACTCAACACCAAACCATAAGCTAAGCCAGGCTACCAAAATGGTAAAAGCTTCCCTAGAATAGGTGCCAGGTTCACGGGACTTGTAGCCCATTAGTCCAATTTTGTACTATTTTACATCTCCGTGGTCACCCCATTTTCAAGGGACATCTGCTTTTACCTCAAACACTGCTTATGTTGAAACAAAAGGTAATTCATCAACTTGCTTAATCGAACAAAGTAAGTCAGAGGTAGCCCTGGGAATTTAACTTACAGCTCTCAAATTTCAGGTCTAATCCCTAGAATTGGAACTATGCTGCCATGTTCACTCACTACCACATGTGAACTCTATGAGGACATTTTTTTCTGATGGCTTCCCCAGCAGATATCAGCAAGAATTAATTTTCTAGCCACTTTACAAATGGGAGAAATAAGCAACCTGAGAAAAGGTAGAACTCACCAGAGTGGCCAGCATGAGGTCAACGGTGGACTCTCTGTAGTGTCTGTCAGAGCTGGGAGCAACTTCAGTTTCATGCGCCAGGAGTCCAAGGCCCCAGGAGACGGCATGACTACCCCAAGGTCACATAACTTGATTACCGTGTTCCTGGAGCTGGTGCTTCAGTCTCCTAACTCCCAGTCCAGGTTTCCTCATACCAAGAAGAAAAGATTGCAAGGAATAAAAAAGTGAGGTACAAAGTTTGTGGTAAAACTTGATGGGAGAGAGGGACAATGTTCTTTGAGTGCTCATTAAGAACTGCAAAAAAAATAAAAGAAAAAAAATGTCCACAGAACACCTAGAGTTGGTCGAGCAGTTCATAGTTGCCAGAAGAATAAGGAGCACCAGACCCAGTGTACTCATTTGCTAGGGCGCATAACAAATACCACCGACTGAGTGGCTTAAACAATAGAAATGTATTTCCTCCCAGTTCTGGAGGCTAGAAGTCTGATATCGAGGTGTCAGCAGGGTTGGTTTCTTCTGAGGTCTCTCTCCTTGTCTTGTGGATAGCCACTTTCCACCTATGTCTTCACGTGGTCTTTCATCTGTGCATCTGTCCTAATCTCTTCTTATAAGGACACCAGTCATATTGGATTAGAACCCATCCATATGATCTTATTTAAATTTAATCTCCTCTTTAAAGGTCCTGTCTCCAAATATAGTCACATTCTGAGATACTGGAGGTTAGGACTTCAACATGTGAATTTGAGGGGGACACAACTCCATAATATGGACACAAATCCATAACACCCACTAACACTTTATTCTGAAGATACTCATGGACAGTTGTCCAAATTCTCCTCCTCCTGCAGATTAGATTTGAACTAGTGTGGTAGGACCTTGACCTAGAAGCTACACTGAGGCTGGGACCCCTCAGTCCAGCCACCAGAGGAGGATGGAGGCACTCCCTGAAGAGTCACATGCCAACACTTCAGGAGCCACTCCTCTGAAGTGTTCCATACACTCTTGTCGGATTCTCCTCACCCATCTCCACAGATGTCCACACGCAAATACAGAATAAACGGAAGACTCTAAAAGCAATGGGGTCCTGCCTCTAGTCCATTCACATGGAACAGAACTTTGGGGTTAAAGAGTGAGAGGCAAATACAAATGATGTGAATGTTCTGCTGTGGCCCTGGCCTGGGCCCAAACGAGCAGTGCCCTGCGATTAGTCAGGCTGCTGACAACCCAGCCAGCCTACAAGGAGCAGGCATGCCAGGGCCGGGGCCACATCTCCCTCCTCTGGCTTCACACTTTCTTCACATTCTCCCCACATCTGCAGCCGTTTCCTGCAGGCAAATCTGTTGCCTATGATTGGAAAGCCACTAAAGCAAAGATCAAAACAGCATCCAGATTGGTAGGGAATGCCGTTTGAAGTCTTGAAAATAGTTGGTCTTCAGATTCTATAAGAAATTGGCCATAAAGATAGCACAGAAACTGTATCGCTCAGGGAGAAGTGTGTAGTGATTTTTTTTTTTTTTTAATGCAGGCCACGGGGGCTATGCTATGAATCTTGCCCCATATGTGGGGCACAGGGACAACAAAGTTCAAAATAGGATCAAAAACACTCCTCTAACCTTGCCTGGATACACCTGACCGTTTGCAAATGAGGCTTGTCTACCTATAAATGTGCAAGTCTCTATGACTAAGATGGAACTTTGGTTACTTGTACCTTGGCCCACTTTTGTCAGAAGGACTAGATAATATTGGATACAAAGCAAAATGCCAAAACCCACCCACATCTTTCGTATTCACACCGCCTTTCCATTAGAGGGCTTTCCTTAACAAAGTTTGTGGGGCAGGCTGACCACGCAAGATAGCCTCACATTAGTTAAGGTGTCTCTTCAGAGCCTGATGCGCCCCTGCTTCCCATTGATGAGTCATCAGTAGCCAGTCCCCGGGACTTTTGTGTTTTTTTTTGGAGGGGGGGGCTCTTCATTGGGTCTTCGTTGTTGCACACTGGCTTTCTTTAGTTGCAGAGATTGGGGGCTACTCTTCATTGCAGTGCGCGGGCTTCTCATGGCGGTGGCTTCTCTTGTGGAGCATGGGCTCTAGGTGAGCAGGCTTCAGTAGTTGTGGCACGTGCTCTCTAGAGCTCAGAATTTGTGGGGCACAGGCTTAGTTGCTCCACAGCACGTGGGATCTTCCCAGACCAGGGCTCAGAGCTGTGTCCCCTGCATTGGCAGGCGGATTCTTAACCACTGCGTCAGCAGGGAAGTCCTCTCTGGGACTTTTTATGGACCTGGAACCAAGCACTGCCTTCATGGAAATCATGACATGTTCAGAGAATAGCAAATTGCTCCCCATGCCTGGCACTTCAGGTGTGTTTTGCTTTGTAGAAGGTGAAACTTTCCTCTCAATGTCCAACTACACATAAATCCCAAAGAGGGCTGATTAACCAGGTGCACAGTATATAGGAATTTATAAATTAGAAAAGCCAAAGTTCATATGTGGAAAACAAACCATAAACGGAATATAGAAATAGAAAATGTTGTGCTCTCACTTGTAAGGACTCAGCAGATGCACAGTAAAAAGTGAGTGAATGAATAATACTGACTAGTTAGTCCCACACTGGTCCCCATCCTCCATGGGAAGGAGGGATGCCCATGGGGCCTTTCTCCCCTTGCAGCTGGGTTACCAGAGGCCACTCCACAGGCTGCTCGGGTGCATGTAGGAAGTGAACTCCCTATTTCTTGAATGTGAGGTTTTTTTCTGCTGGAATGTCAATGATAATAATTAATATACACATTGGTTTAATAAAAAGGGTTAATTCCCCCACAAACACATAATCAAAATGAAATTTGGCGCCAGAATAGAGAATCAAAGGAGCTCTAATATATAAATGCAATTAGACATCCCCATGACACTGGCAGCTTTCCTAGCAACAGAATGCTAATTGTTCTGCAGAAAGAGAATAAGGCAGATAAGCATCTTTGGTGTGACCTTACCTCCTTTTTAATTCATTAAGGAAAGGCCACTCACTGGCCAAACTCTGACTTATTATCCTAATTAGGGAAAAGGTCCAACCCTTGACACTCTGTAGTCTTAAGGAATGAACAGGGCAGGATGAATCAACCCAACCTGCCACGATAACAAACCATAGAAGAGATCAGGATGTGGGAGAGGTTTAAATGTAACCTCCACAGCCTAGATGAGGATGGGAAGTCCCAGGCCTGTACAGGTACTGGCCAGAGACAGGTGAGGATAACATTCTACCAGGGCCGCACTACCTGCTGCACCCAGCCCAGGTTCCCAGGATATACAGATGAGGTAGACAGCACAGCCCCAGCCCTGCCTTTGTGGAAATGACAGTCCTTCTGGGAAGAGGAGACTAATATCCATGGAACTGTCAGAAAACAATTCAGATTGTGCGAAAGGAAGTACTGAGTAGAGGACCATGTATCCCATGCCGGAAATGCAGAAAAGGGAGGAATGGGATGGCCCAAGGGAGCCAGAGGAGGGCGGGGACTTAAGCTTGATGCTTAAGGGATCAGATAAGGATTTCCTGCAGCAAGTAAGAGCATCTGGAATGGGGAAAGGGGAAAAAATGTGGAGAAAAAGATTTTTTTCAGAAAATGGAGTCACTTCTAAAGAGTTGGTGGGAGTTTTCTATGCCATGGGTTATTAACTATAGAAATCTCAAGCAGGCCTGACTCTCTCTCTCTCTCTCTCTCTCTCTCGTGTTGACATGGATTTTATCCAGTTATGAAACCAGAAGGCATCATTCTGTAATCAGCACTTTCAGGAGCTTAGAGACAGACCTTTGAGGGGGCTCAGAGTCATTTAAAAATTATCATTAGTGGGGCTTCCCTGGTGGCACAGTAGTTGAGAGTCCACCTGCCGATGCAGAGGACACGGGTTCGTGCCCCGGTCCGGGAAGATCCCACGTGACGCGGAGCGGCTGGGCCCGTGAGCCATGGCCGCTGAGCCTGCGCGTCCGGAGCCTGTGCTCCGCAGCAGGAGAGGCCACAGCAGTGAGAGGCCCGTGTACCACACACACAAAAAAATTATCATTAGTCGATAAGGGTGACTCTCCACAACTCTTCAAAGGCAGGTAGATCAGGTAGGAAGGGATCATGATTCATTCTTCCTCACACCAGAAACCAGGCTCCCTGGCCAGGTAGGACACAGCCCCTGACTTCTCCAGAGCCATTGACCAAGACTTTCTCTTGGGTTTGACGAGCTTGCTCAGCCCGCCCTCTCCTAAAGGCTGCTGGAACTTACTGTAAAGGGCGCAGCTCAGGAACAGAGTGCCTCATCAACTCTGGGAATCTGAGAATGAGGCATCAAAGCCAGAATCCACTGCACCCTTCACCCACCTTCCACAGAACTTCTTTCCCTAAGTGTCTCATAGTTTCAAAATGTAGGTCCCAGAAGGTTGGCCACAGCTGAGGATAAATCCTGAGGAGTTGAGTGATCTGCCCAAGGTCACAGAGCTAATGCCTATCAGACTGAAGAGAGGAGAAACAGAGAAAGAATATCTGGGGCCAACCAGAAAGCAGAAATCTGACTTCCTCTTGGCCTCTTGAGAGAAATTACTCATCGTTGTCACACTTCTCTTCCCAGCAGCCTTCTTGGGGCTATCTGTCGTGTGACTTTGGTCTCTGGCGCTCTGCCCCAGTCAGGACAAGGGACCTCAGTTCAAACGCTGCCTTAGGAAGCCATAGGTTTCTACTTTACTTCATTCAGTTGAACAGGCCCCAAATGTACCATCAGAATGTCAGATTGTTGGGTGACCAACCATCCCAGTTTGTCTGAGACTATCCCAATTTTAGCATGGAAATTTCTGCCTCCTGGGAAAACCCTCAGTCCCAAGCAAACTGGAATGGTTTATCACCTGCTCAGTACACCCTAAACAGGAGCACTCTTCAAAAGGGTCTCATTAAACATCTAAAACCAAAGGTTTTAGTACATATGGGAGATACTATGGTCTACAGTTGACTAGATAAGACATTGGAGTGAAGTTTTAAGACCTAAGATAGACTTTTAGCTCTGCCAGTTTGTTTCCAGACTTTGAATCAGTTATCCAGGGTCCTCTGAGGACTCCTGCTGAGGGGTCTACACACTTTAATATGCTCACTAGCCAAATAGGGAAGGAGAAACCACCAGGGAATTGGTCTGTGGTAGAGGGCCAGCTGGGGCTTTGACATGTGCCTGAAACATATTTGGGCTCCCTGTTTGCTTTTCAAGACATCCCAATCCAGTCTTCTTCCTGGACTGGAATTTTTTTTTTTTAACATCTTTATTGGAGTATAATTGCTTTACAATGGTGTTAGTTTCTGCTTTATAACAAAGTGAATCAATTATACTTATACATACGTTCCCATATCTCCTCTCTCTTGCGTCTCCCTCCCTCCCACCCTCCCCATCCCACTCATCCAGGTGATCACAAAGCACTGAGCTGATCTCCCTGTGCTATGCGGCTGCTTCCCACTAGCTATTTTATGTTTGCTAGTGTACATATGTCCATGCCACTCTCTCACTTTATCACAGCTTACCCTTCCCCCTCCCCATATCCTCAAGTCCATTCTCTAGTAGGTCTGTGTCTTTATTCCTGCTGGACTGGAATTTGTTCCCCTTTTTCCTCCCCCAGTTTCCCCTCTCCTATGCTCCCATATCTCTCTGTACATCGCTTCCATAGACCATGTTGTTTTCATGAGCATATAGTTATCGATTTGGCTTGTCTATCTCCCTACAAACCTTGAGCTCAGTACTGACCACACCTGTTCAGCACCATGTCCTTGGCACCTAGAAAAGAACATGTCAAAAAGAAGTCCTCAATACATGTCCATTGAAAAAGAAATGTTCAAGAGAAGGAGAAGGGCATTTTCATTAGACTTTAGACATAGTGAATGCTCTCTCTACGTATTTAGTGAATGCTCTCTCTACATTTTTTTTTTTTTTTTTTGCGGTACGCGGGCCTCTCACTGTTGTGGCCTCTCCCGTTGCGGAGCACAGGCTCTGGACGCGCAGGCTCAGCAGCCATGGCTCACGGGGCCCAGCCGCTCCGCAGCATGTGGGATCTTCCCGGACCAGGGCACGAACCCATGTCGCCTGCATAGGCAGGCGGACTCTCAACCACTGTGCCACCAGGGAAGCCCTCTCTACATATTTTTTCCTTTCTTTCTTCACTATTATATTTCTTTTAGATAAGTGGATGCACGCATGATCACCCAGTATGAATCTGAGCACACAGTGCGTTCACTTTTGAGCTTTTTTCCAGGGGTTGTTCCAGTACATTTTGCTCTTTCTAGACTTTTAAGACATCATTCCTCAGGACAACTGGGTAAGAAAAAGAAATAAAAGGTATCCAGATTGGACAGGAAGAAGTAAACTATCTCTATTCCCAGATGACATGATCTCTTGTATAGAAAATCCTAAGAAATTCACTAAAAACTGTTAGAACTAATAAAGAAGTTCAGCAAGGTTGCAAGATACAAGATGTACAAAAATCAATTGTATTTCTACACATTTGCAATAAATATTCTGAAAATTAAATAATCCCATTCACAAAAGCATGTAAAGAATAAAACTTAAGAATAAATTTAACAAAAGAAATGCAAAACTTATACTCTACTCTGAAAACTACAAAATTTTGGTGTTGGAATAAATTAAAGAAAATCTAAATAAATGGGAAAAAAATCCCATGTTTATGGATCGGAAGACTTAACTTTGGTAAGATGGCAAAACTTCCCAAACTGATCTACAGATTCAACAAAAAAACCTATCAGAATCCCAACTGGCTTCTATAAAGAAATTGACCAGATAATTGTAAAATTCCTATGGATTTTTAAAGGACAAGAATAGCCAAAACAATCCTGAAAAAGAACAAAGAAGGATTCACAATTCCCAATTTCAAAATTTCCTATGAAACAGTGTAACCAAGACAGTGTGATACTGGCACAAAGACAGACAAACAGACTGATGGAATAAAAATTAAGTGCTCAGAAAAGAACTCATACATATATGGTCATTTATGATCAACTGATTTTCAACAAAGGTACCAAGACCATTCAATGGGGAAAGAACAATCTTTTCAACAAATGATGCTGGATAGCCACATGCAAAAGAATGAAGAGGGACTCTTACCCCACACCATCTGAGAAAATTAACTCAATTCGTCATTAAGGAAATGCAAATCAAAATCACGATGAGATACCACTTAATACACACAGGACAACTATAATCAAAAAAATGGAAAATAACAAGTGTTGGTGGGGATGTAGAGAAATTGGAATTCTTGTGCATTGCTCGTGAGAATATAAAATGATGCAGCCTATGTGGAAAACAATTTGGTAGTTCCTCAAAAAGATAAATGTAGAATTACCATATGACTTATCAATTCCACTCCTGGATATATACTCAAGACAATTAAAAATGTATGTCCAGATAGAAACTTATACACAGATATTTATGACAGCATTATTCATAATAGTCAAAAGGTAGAAACAACCCAAATGTCCATAAACTGATAAATGGATAAACAAAAAGTAGCATATACATACAATAGAATATTATTCAACCATAAAAAAGAATTAAATATTGATACATGCTACAACTCTGATGAACCTTGAAAACATTAAGTGCAATAAAGAAGCCCATCATAAAGACCATGTATTACAAGGTTCCATTAATATGAAAGTCCAGAATAGGGAAATCTATAGAGTCAGAAAGTACGTTAGTGGTTGTTTAGGGCTGGGATGGGGTGGGGAGAAGACATGGTTGCTAAAGGATATGGGTTTCTTTTTGAGGTGATAAAATCTTCTAAAATTCACTGTGCTGATGGTTGTACAGCTCTGTGCATATAAAGACCAGTGAAGGTACACCGGTAAATAGGTAAATTATATGGTGTGTTAATTATATCTCAATATAGCTGCTTTTAATAAAATAAAAGACTCCCTTCCTCCCCATACACTTCATATACTCACACAAAGCCATGCTTTCTCCAGCTCTATGCCTGGGACTTTTAAAAATTGGGTCAGCTCGTTCCCTGACTTTGGTGAACTGATCTTTATTTGAGACTTCTGGGCCCTTTTGACCGTTTGAGGTAACTGGCCATTTACTCACAAGGGCAAAGTCGTACTTGGATAATTACTAAAGCCACAGTCCTGAATCATGGGAGCTTAGAGTTTGGAAAAAACGCATCAACCAACCCAACAGCCAGGTTTCCATGAAAGAGGCCTCAGCTTCTGATAACTTTCAAGCACATTCTCAGCTCACTCCACCCTTCCCTAGCTCCTCCTTTCCCATTTTTGCCAATTTCCTTCCCTCCCCTCACCCCACCCCCAACAAACTCTTCACTCTAGGAAAAATGAGCACGTTCCCTCCATCCCCTTCCCAACCGCATTCAACTGCCTCCAGCCTCTCGGCTCACACATAAGGGCCAACAACCAAACTCTCTGATCCGAGTTAAAAGCTTTGTGTTGTGTCTGCTAACCAGCTGGTGGGGGTTGCCTTTTTCCTCCAGCTCAGATTACCTGGTTTCCAAGTGGGCCAACTCTGGGAGAAACCCTCCCAGTCAATGCCTTCAGTTGAGTTCTAAATGTCCAAGCCTCTTACTCCAGAGGAATGAGAAACAGACCAGAGGAAAAACATGTTGCAACACAGTTATTACATTATTTCCTTATCTCCAAGGTCTCCTGGTGCGGGGGTAAAGTGAGACATGAAAAGCTTTTGTGTTCAATGAATAAATGCCTTGTAGTCCTCTTTGGCTCCTCTTTAAAGAATTCCGAACACATTGCAAATGCTCTCTCAGTCTTCCACATGCTACCTGGAGGGAATTGGAGAAGTAAAACCCATTTTACAGATCCAGAAATGAAGGCAGCAAGTAACCTGATAACTTTCTTGATCCCCAAACAAGTTCTTAGGCTACTCCTTTCACCATCAAATTTATGTCCTACTTTTTTTTTAATAAAGTATTTTTTTAATATTTATTTATTTTCCTTATTTTTTTGGCTGCACTGGGTCTTAGTTATGGCACACAGGATCTTCAGTGAGGCATGCAGGATCTTTTGATACAGCGCGCCGGCTTCTCTCTAGTTGTTGTGTGTGGGCTTCTCTCTACTTGTGGCGTGCAGGTTTTCTCTCTCTAGTTGTGGTGCATGGGCTCTAGGGTACAAGGGCTCTGGAGTTTGCAGCACGCAGCTCTCCCGTTGAGGCACGCAAGCTCAATAGTTGTGGTGCTTGGGCTTAGTTGTCCCACAGCATGTGGGATCTTAGTTCCCCGACCAGGGATTGAACCCAAATCTCCTGCATTGGAAGGCGGATTCTTTACCACTGGACCACCAGGGAAGTCCCTGTCCCACATTTTTTGAATGTTCCTCCTAGACTCCCACTACTTGCTTTTCCAAGCCAAACCCTACTACCACTCAAACACCCTTCTTCCATGATGTGACTACCAAAACCCAGTCCATCCGGATACTTGCTTCTCTGGAACACACAAAGGCAAGTTAGTAATGATATTGTATCGTGTGGATGGAGTGCCCTAGCAGAGTGGTGCTCTGCCAGAGATTAAATTTGTGGGGTTTTCTTTTCTTTTCTTTTCTTTTCTGTAGAGGGAGAATTTATCTGCTTCTTCAAGGTATGGACCATGATGTCAGGTAAAATAGCCTAGAAAAATTTTGTATAAGAAAACATAAGATTTTTAAGATAAAGGAAGAGCATCTGTCAAGCTAAAAACTAAACAAAACTGAAACCCAAATCAATGGAAATGGAAAAGAATGATCAATATAAAGTGTCAGGATAATTGGCTCCCTATTTGTAAAATAAATCAATTTAGATTTTGGTAAGGACCTTATACCATATAACAAAATCAATTCCAGAATGACTAAAGAGGTAAATGGAAAAAAGATAAAATCATACCTAGCGTGATGGTTAATTTTATGTGTCAAGTTGACTAGGCCATGAGCTGACCAGATATTTGGGCAAACATTATTCTTGGTGTTACTGTGAGGATGTTTTGGAGTAAGACTAACATTTAAATTGGTAGACTGAGTAAAGCAAATTGCCCTCCCTAATGTGGAGGGGCCTCATCCAATCAGGTGAAGGCCTGAATAAAATGAAAGATTGACCCTCTCTCAAACAAGAAGGAATTCTCCTGCCTGACAGATCTTTGAACTGGAACTTTGGCTCTCCCTCATTTACAGAAGTCTGGCAGCCTTCAGACTCAAACTGCAACACCAGGGCTAAAGATTTTGGACTTACCAGCCTCCATAATCATGTGAGCCAATTCCTTAAAATAAACCCCTTTCTCTCTCTCTCTCTCTCTCTCTCTCTCTCTCTCTCTCTCTCTCTCTCTCTCTCCCCCTCTCTTTCTCTCTCTCATTCTACTCTAGTCATTCTATTCACTCTTTTTCTCTGGAGAACCTGGATACAAAAGAATACACCTGAGGGAAAAAAGATAGAGGAGATTTATAAACTTCAGGTTTAGAAAAGACTTTCCAGCCTTAAAAAATGATGTTGTGAGGAACCTTATGGCAGAAATCTCAAACCTCACCCCAATCTGTGCCTCAGAATTTTCTGGGGCCCTGGCCCACTCCCAGGGGTCTGAATTAATCTATGACAACGCTAAGGCACTGGTTATTTTTTTAAAGCTTCTCAGTGATTCTCATACACAGCTAGGTTGAGAACCACTGCAGTAAAGAAAAAGATGAACATCTTTTAACTACATCAAACGTAATGCTTAGAAGACTTCGAGGTTTAAGATAGTGGACCAAAGGTATTCCTTCCTCCCGATCCTCTCAGAAAGCACATGAAAACAATGAGAATGAAAGACAAACTCCACTTTTTTTTTTGCGGTACGCGGGCCTCTCACTGTCATGGCCTCTCCCGTTGCGGAGCACAGGCTCCGGACGCGCAGGCTCAGCGGCCATGGCTCACGGGCCCAGCCGCTCCGCAGCACGTGGGATCCTCCCAGACCCGGGCACGAACCCGTGTCCCCCACATCGGCAGGCGGACTCTCAACCACTGGGCCACCAGGCAAGCCCCAAACTCCACTTTTGATGAATTTAAGAGCCATCTGTAACCTAAATAATAATAGGGCAGGTAGAAGAAGAAAACTGATGAGGCAGAGGAGAAACATAAGTACCTGAAGAAAGAGTTCCAATTAGAAGCAAGATATTTTCTAAGCAGAACTCTTCAAATGTTCAGAAACTGGAGGCACCTGGTACCACAGAATGAGGAATAAACTATGGAGCTAAATCAGAGAGATTGACAGAAAGTCCATAAATGGAACCCTTTAAACCTGCACTGACCCCTTCCATGGGCAGGCAAACAGACACAGCTCTTTCCCACCTCCAGGAAGTGTAGTCTCTAGAAAGGGAACCAGATAAACTACAAACTTCCGGAACCCCCAGGAAGGGGTGGATGAAATGCACACCCCAAACCAGGGGCTAAACCAGAGTCTGCACATTGAACCATAGTGTGAAAGCTGAACTCTTGCCCTTGCCCAACTGCCAGAGGGCTACAGCCTGATTTATAACCCAAGGCAGGGACTGACTGCTTGGCACAGTGTCTAACTTGGGGCACTGAAGTGTGAGGAGAACATGCTCTTTGATAGAAAAGTAATTCAGGAGAAAGACAAGCATCTGTACAACTTTCCCCATGAAGCCTTAGGTGCAGTAGGACAAACTCCTTTCCTTGCATGACGAGAGGTTGCTGGGAGAGGGAACCTCCAACAGACTTATTGAGGAGAGATTTTATCTGCTGGGACAACTGTCAATACAGACACAAGTGGCCTTTAGGGAAGAAAACACCTTCTTAAATATTCCTGTGTCCAGGAAGGAAAATGTGGCATCAGAATGGTTCACTGTGATCTCAGGATAAAGTACTCAAACCTCAAAGCCCTTACATGCTCTGACCCTTCAGCCCACCTCTTACCTCAGGACCCTCACAGACTCCAACACCGACCGAGCTGAAATCCTTTCAGCTCTTCCCACATACCAAGCTCTCTCCTGCTCCTGGTCTTCAGCCCACTCTTCTCTGTCTCTGGAACTCTCTCTCCATCCCCACTTCCTACTTGGTCAAAATGGTCCAGAAACAAAGATGAACTGTGGCTTCTGCAGAGACAGTTTAAGCAGTGGGTCTCAGAAAATAGAACTTTGTGTGTCTAATTTCTACACACATTTCAGGTCTCAGCCACTGAGAAATTTTGTCTTCTTTCCCTCACCCCTCAGAGAACCTTTTCTGAGGTATCTCCCGGCAACTTCTCATCATGCAAGGAAAGGACCTCCTTTCACTGCACCTTAGCCCTTCACGGGGAAGTTTTATGGGCTCTTGTCTTTCTCCCTGAATTGTGAATACCTCTGTGCTCTAATATACATGTAAGGAGATATAAGGTAATGGGAAAAGGACTTGGAGTGATGGCTCAGGCTCAGGCAGATAGAGTCATCCACCTCAGAGACTTCTGGGGCCTGCATCAGAATCACTGGTAAAGACCCCAAGACCGATTGCCCATCTCATTGAATGGATCCACAGAAGCAGTTCCAAGGAGGGCAGTGGCCCCATAAAGGCAGGGGGAAGGACCTCTGGGTGTCTGGTTCACTGTGGGCCTCACTATGAAGCCCTGGGATTCAGTGAGACAAAAAGCAATAGACAGTTAGTGGCAGGCTCCAATCAATAAGGAACTCAATACTCGAAAAAAAAGTTGCTAATATTATTTCCATTTTCTCTTTTTTACAATTCAGTTTTTTTAAAACTTTTCAACAAGTATTACTTTGAAGGTGGTGATTTTTTAATTTTTATTGTGGTAAAATACACATAGCATAAAATTTACGATTTTAACCATTTCACATCACACAACTTAGTGGCATTTAATATATTCACAGTGTTGGGCATCACCACTATCTAGTTCCAAAACATTTTCATTATCCCTAAAAGAAACCTCATATTTGTTAAGCAGGCACTTCTCATTCACTATTCCTCCCAGCCCTTGGCAATCACTCGTCTGTTTTCTGTCTCTGTGATTTTGGCTATTCTGGATTTAAATTATATATAAACGGAATCATACAATATGCGACCTTTTCTGTCTGGCTTCTTTCACTTGGTATGTTTTCTAGGTTCATCCACGTTGTAGCATATATCAATACTTGATCCTTTTTTATGGCTGAACAATATTTCATTTATGAATGTACCCTATTTTGCTTATCCATTCATTAGTTGATGGACATTTTAGGTTGTTTCCAATGAGTATTACTTTTGCAATCAGGAAAAAAATAATAAAGTTTTGGATTGTTGTTTGTTTTGTTTTATTTGGGGTACCCAGAAGGCAGATGGAAGTTCATGTTCTAGTTCTTTCTTCACCCACTGACCAAAGGCAAATGTCCTATTTTCTCAATTCTAAGGCCCCTGGGTTTTGTTTGTTGTCTTGGTTTAGATTTTTATTTTAATGTTTCTGAAACGTGAATTCATCTTGTGATCTGTTTACTTTTATAGGGGTGCTTCTTTTTCCTTTCTGTAAAGCTAGTACTACATTTCATCAATTTGAAAACACCATCAATGCACTATTATTTTATGTACCACTAAAAAAAAAAAAAAAAAAACAATAGCAATTCAACTATGACAGTGCTTTTCTGTCCATCAATTTCAGAGTTGATAAAATACTTTTTTAAATCTTAGAATCAATGAAATGTGATCTTAAATCTATGAGAACTTAGAATCAAATATTTTGTCTCTATGATCTTTTTTTTAACATCTTTATTGGAGTATAATTGCTTTACAATGTTGTGTACCTATATGATCTTGTTAAAAGGAATGATGAGTAGAGATAGACAAAGAAACAGCTATGTGTCCTGTGTGGACCTTTCCCTTTAGGTAATTAGAGGAGTTGTGGACATCAGGGCTTCAGGAAAGGTTTTAAGAAACCATCTAAGCTATCCTTGCCCTACAGATGAGGACCCGTGGGCCCCAGATGTTTAGCGATTTGCTGCATCTCTCTCAACTGAATAGAAATCCAGGAGTCCTGTGGCACGCGTGTTCATGCAGGTGCACTACACACATAGTCCTAACAGCTAAGTAAAATCATATCACGCCTTGCCAGGGGAAATCGTAAAAGACTTTCAAACGGCCAGAAAGGATTACTCGATTATAATAGCCTTTCATTGTCTTTAAGCTATTCTACAACTATGTAAATTGTATAAACTGATAATGCAAATTCCTTGTATCCACAGAAATGCAAACGAATTGAATCCAGTGGAATACAACTGATTATTGCCCTCTAGATAGTCCAGTTTTACAACTATTTGTAAATTTATTTCAGCATTCACTATTATCTATATCTATATCTATATATCTATATCTATATATATATATATGTATATATATATATATATAGTTCTTCAAATTCCCCTTTGAACCAAGTGCACCTTCTTACTGGTTCCCTCATTCATTAGTGATTTAAACAAAATCTTTGACATATATTCATTTTATATTTGTAGTAAAGTCCTAAGCTTACCTTTCAAAAATTATCCATTAATTATCTGCAAAATAGAATGTCAGTCAGTCATTAAATATCAGGTTTATTCTCAAATATCTAAAAATAGAACTACTATATGGCCCAGCAATTCCACTCCTGAGTATATATTCAAGAAAAGCAAAAACACTAATTTGAAAAGATACACGCCTTCCAATATTCATAACAGCATTATTTACAATTGACAAGATATAGAAGCAACCTATTTACAATTGCCAAGATATAGAAGCAACCTAAGTGTCCACCAACAGATGAATGGATAAAGAAGTGTGATATACACACACACAATGGAATATTACTCAGCCATAAAGAAGAATAAAATTTTGCCATTTGCAACAACATAGATGGACTCTCAGGGTATTTTTCTAAGTGAAATAAGTCAGACAGAGAAAGAAAATACTGTATGATATCACTTATATGTGGAATCTAAAAAATAAAACAAACTAGTGAATATAACAAAAAAGAAGCAGACTTACAGAGAACAAACTGGTGGTTACCAGAGGACAGAGGGAAGAGGGGAGGGGCAAGATGGGGTAGAGGATTAAGAGATACAAACTATTATGTATAAAATTAACAAGCTACAAGGAAATATAGCCAATATTTTATAATAACTATAAATGGAATATAACCTTTAAAAATTGTAAATCATTATGTTGTACACCTGTCATTTATATAATATTATACATCAACTATACCTCAACAAAATAAAGAAAAAAGAAAGAAAAAGAATTATGTTTACAGTTTTTTGCTTAAATGACAATAAAACTTCTTAAGAAATAGTGTCAGGAAGGAGAAGATGGCGGAAGAGTAAGACGCAGAGATCACCTTCCTCCCCACAGATACACCAGAAATACATCTACACGTGGAACAACTCCTGCAGAAAACCTACTGAACGCTGGCAGAAGACCTCAGACCTCCCAAAAGGCAAGAAACTCCCCACGTACCTGGGTAGGGCAAAGGAAAAAAAGAAAAAACAGAGACAGAAGGATAGGGACGGGCCCGGCACCAGTGGGAGGGAGCTGTGAAGCAGGAAAGGTTTCCACACACTAGAAGCCCCTTCGCGAGCGGAGACTGCGGGCAGCGGAGCGGGGAAGCTTCGGAGCTGCGGAGGAGAGCACAGCAATAGGGGCACGGAGTTTGACAAAGCGGAGAGATTCCCGCACAGAGGATCGGTGCCGACCGGCACTCACCAGCCCGAGAGGCTTGTCTGCTCCCCCGCTGGGGCGGGCGGGGCTGGGAGCTGAGGCTCGGGCTTCGGTCGGAGCGCAGGGAGAGGACTGGGGTTGGCGGCGTGAACACAGGCCGCAGGGGGTTAGTGCACCACGGCTGGCCAGGAGGGAGTCCGGGAAAAGTCTGGACCTGCCGAAGAGGCAAGAGACTTTTTCTTCCCTCTTTATTTCCTGGGGCACGAGGAGAGTGGATTAAGAACGCTACTTAAAGGAGCTCCAGAGATGGGCGCGAGACGCGGATAACAGCGCAGACCCCAGAGACGGGCCTGAGACACTAAGGCTGCTGCTGCCGCCACCAAGAAGCCTGTGTGCGAGCACAGGTCACTCTCCACACCTCCCTACCGGGGAGCCTGTGCAGCCCGCCAACGCCAAGGTCCCGTGATCGAGGGACAACTTCCCCGGGAGAACGCACAGCGCGCCTCAGGCTGGTGCAACGTCCCACCAGCCTCTGCCAGCGCAGGCTCGCCCCACATTCCGTGCCCCTCCCTCCCCTCGACCTGAGTGAGCCAGAGCCCCCGAGTCAGCGGCTCCTTTAACCCCGTCCTGTCTGAGCGAAGAACAGACGCCCTCCGGTGACCTACACGTAGAGGCGGGGCCAAATCCAAAGCTGAGCCCCGGGAGCTGTGCGAACAAAGAAGAGAAAGGGAAATCTCTCCCAGCAGCCTCAGGAGCAGCGGATTAAATCTCCACAATCAACTTGATGTACCCTGAATCTGTGGAATACATGAATAGACAACAAATCATCCCAAATTGAGGAGGTGGACTTTGAGAGCAAGATTTTTTTTTTCCCCTTTTCCTCTTTTTATGAGTGTGTATGTGTATTCTTCTGTGTGAGATTTTGTCTGTATAGCTTTGCTTTCACCATTTGTCCTAGGGTTCTGTCTGTCTGTTTTTTTTTTAACTTTTAAAAAAATTTTTTCTATCTTAATAATTTTTTATTTTAATAACCTTATTTTATTTTATCTAACATTATTCTATTTTATCCTTCCTTTCTTCCTTCCTTCCTCCCTCCCTCCCTCTCTCCTCTCTCTCTCTCTTTCTTTCTTTCTTTCTTTATTTCTTTCTACTTTTTCTCCCTTTTATTCTGAGCCGTGTGGATGAAAGGCTCTT